>OY855913.1:22677613-22877613 GCA_963693305.1 Meandrina meandrites
GAAATGCTTAAAAGTCATTGTACGACCAAATGTTGGTTTCACGACCTATATTTAACATGTCATGTTTCTACAATCCTAATAATAGTGCGTTTGTTTGTCTAACAATGTTTTCTTTACTAATTTACGTTCCGGCGGAACACGCGTTGAATATTCAAAGGATGGATGACGCTACACCACTATTCAGTGAATAGTATAGCTCGTTTTTTAACATTTATCCACAGGATAGTGATTGTAGAAAAAAATGTACATGTTGTTTATAGTGGTCATGCACTTAGCTTCGAGATAGCTAGTTTGCAGGCATGCCACTGAAACATTGGAAACAAATATTTTTTTTTAAATGAACTTAACATAGTTAAAATCCCAACTGGCAGGAGGCAGACCAGTTGGCTATATACAAAGCGTGACCGAGGATTTGAACTCGGGACGACCGTGAAACAAATCCAGTTAGTGACAGGGTGGAGGGCTTGAACCCGGGACCTCCGAATTACAACACCAGCGCCCTTAATCACTCGGTCACGCTGCCTCCTGTAAATTTTAACATCGGATGACGGCTGTTTATGATGACGTCACCAGAATGGTGATTTAGATAATCCATAGCTGTTTAGTACTTTTGCCCTAAGAGAAGACAATACGCAGAAAAAAAAAGTTTGTCGTGTTTGGCTAAGAGATTGCAGGCAGATGATTAAGTGGCTAATTTGCACCATTGCATTGTCTGCAATATTGCAGAGAAAGATATACACTTAACTGGCTATGTGCATTTATTGCAAACAATATTGCGTGCATGCAATTCAGACATGTTTGCGTGCAATGTTTGATTCTTAAACAAATCATTGCATTTAACATCCATTTACTTTTCACTTACTCGAATCCAGAGTAGTTACAGATAGGTCCTCAATACTAAAAGGTCCCAGTCCCCCACTGTTATAACCTTGCACCGCAATATTATACTCGGTCCAAGGCTCCAGCCCTGCCACCACCACTCGGGATACACCTCTCACAGAGACCTGGACGCGAATGGCATCAGGCGGTATCAATAAAACGGACCGCGGAATCTCCTCGAACTCGAACACGCGTTGATCACTGAATCTACGAGGACCATTCCAGGCGTAGATCTGAAAAGTAGAAATTATTGTAAGCAGCTTATTTACAGCCTTAACCCTTTTAATGTCTCAAGAAAACGCGTTTTACCGTAAAACTGTTGTTTTTGGCGCTACGATGCTATTCCCCAAACTTTGCTAGAAAAACACTTTTTACAATGCAGCAAGATTTTGATAAAGTTTCCACTTTGGCGCATACCTTCAACTCTTTACATCCTCCCTTCTCGAAGACAACGTTTTGATTTAATTATCGGTAAACCCTCGAAAGGGGACCACGATCAATTATATTTCAGGATAAATGGTGGCTTGTCCAACCACCAATTTTGCACCAAAAACTGCTGAATTTTTTTCTCGGTTGGCATTGTCAAAATGCAGTCGATATAGAAAGAATTTTCGATGATTGTGAAAAACAAGCAGAAATCACATAAACCAAAATCACTTTGCATTTGTGTCTACAACAAATTTCGACGTTATGATGTCGTTAAGAATCTCTTTTTGTTGAAAACATTGGTGGTCTACTACATCAAACAAGAACCCATGTAGTGGTGTCCAATTTAGCGATCCAGTTTGAAACGTTCGAAATTGGACACCTGATCGATTTCGCGCTCCAATTACGTAACAGAGAGGAGCATGTCATAGCATACCCAATAACCGTCCACTGTCTTAGGGGGCGTAACAGGATAAGGAGCCCATTCCAGCTCCACAGTACTTGAGTCCACGCGCAAAACAGTCAGGTCAGCGGGAGGCTCCGGTGGGGGGCTCTGTCCAGACAGAGCAAAAATACTTGGACTTGTCGGTCCAGGCCCCTCGTTGTTCTCAGCTCGAATGGCAATCTCATAAAGAGTGTTTGGGAGCAGTCTTGATAAAGTCCAGCTAGATCGATCGCATCCACCAGATACGGTTATGTTGGTCCAGGTTGCGTTTGTGACGTTTAGACGATAAAACAATTTATAGACACAGTTGCCACCGCCCCAGTCGATTGAGTCAAAAGCCTGGGGAGAGAAAGTCATGGTCCAGTCTCATTGTTTTTGAAACATTCTCGTTCCCAGGTTCCCCTTTTCCCACTTAGCCAACGGGGCCTGCGCATGAAGAAGAGTTGTCCCTCATAAGCGGCCCCGCGGGCGCAGAGGGAAAGGCGGCTCGGGAATGAGAATGTTGTATGCCAGCAAAAGTGATTGAGGGCATTCAAGGTAAGTATGTTACTGAAAACCAATAAAGTTCCTTGTCACCTGTTTTTGTCGGTTTGCATTTAATGTTTGTAACCGTTTATTGAGGGAAGGCCTATTAATCTCAATTAAAACAGCTGAAACAATTTGTATTATACCATTAACCAGTTACACGTGATCGTACAGCGATGGAACGTACGCAGAGCTCGTTTATATTTCCCACCAAAACTGCCGCTTCCAAAGCAAATTACACCAAACTTCAAAATTACGTTAACTCTAGAACCAATAGATAATAAATTCACTGACAAGATAAGCTTTCTAAACACACATTGGAGGTCGAACAGTATAATTTATAATTATTTAATATTATAATGTTTTCTTACAAACTTCTTGACTAGTTTTTTCAAACTCAACAAAATTCAAGGCGATGAAAACCGGAAGTGACGTCATGATCGGACTTACCTTCCAACTGATGTTCAACAGTCCGTCAAAATTAAGAGCAGAACCAATTAAGTTCTCAGGATAAACCGAAGGTTCTAGAACAAAGAAAAAAAGAGAAACACCGTTATTCAAAGTCACCCATAACTCGTTTCGATCCGTAAACCTCCTCCAGTGAAAGTACCAATTACCAACAAACCTCTATAAAAATGAGCCCCGAGCAAAACCAACATCGTAAGGGTTTTGGGTGGAATTATGATCGACGAATCCTATACCGGAGGGGTGGTATTAAAAAACTGTTTGAAAATGAGCTGCCATGAAACGACTTTAAGAGGTACGGGCTCTAGTAAAGGTGACTACTTAGTATAGAATCGCGCATGCTTACTGCGCAGAAGTTGACACGTACTTGTAACCGGGCTTTTACGGTGGCGTATTTAATGCTACGGTACTTACTTCTGCTATTAGTGACACACGAAAACTGCTTCGAAGTCTGCACATACCCGGGAAATCCAACACCAACTTGATTTTTAGCACGGACGCGGAAATAGAAAAAGTTGTGAGGCTGCAGATTTTTCACCACGTACGAGCGAGCGGAACCGCTTGAAACATCAGCCAGCTTAGAAAAAGAGGAGATTGGCAAATTACTTGAACTGTACCTATACGCCACCTCGATGATGAAACCAAGTGGAGGAAGAATATCAGGAGGAAGGACAACACTCCACGTAAGGTTTGTTGTATAGTTCGCACAGTTGGTCGTGCCCACCCCGTAGGGGGCTAGAGGCGCTCCTGAAAATGAAAAAAAAAACACATAGGTACGCATGGTGTACAGACAGGCTCGGGATTTGGGTTAGGCACATTTATTTGACAAAGGCATTTATTTGGGGTCTGTCTGGTACAGAGTTGTCCCTTTTCCGAAACGTTTGCAAATTTTTGACGAAATTCGTCCCTATATGCCAGGTTTGAAGTTTTTTGTGCGTCTACATGAGCGTTTTTTATGGGTCAACGAAAACCAAAGTTGCCACAGTGTTTCATTATTGTATAAAATAGGTGAACTTAGCCTAGTCAAGTAATCAACACTCGTTGAAAAAAAGTTGTAACCAGTGTAAAATGCCTAAAAAGTCACTTGCATACGTGTAAAAAAAAGACCTTCAGTTTGTTTGGTAAGAGTACGATGTTTACTTTTTTATGGATTATTCTCTGTTTAGTAAGCCCACAAGTGGTAATAAATATTTCTTTCGGTATAGTCGTCCACATTAGGGAGTACGGGGTATGTGACATACCTGTCACGACTAAAAGCGACACCACGTAATCTTCGCTGACTTTATTCTTAACGACGCACTGGAAGAAGCCAAAGTCCTTTAACTGCAGATTGCTAAGCTGTAGTACTCCGGTTGAAGCCTTAACAGACCATCTGTTGGTAAACTTTGAACTAAAATTGTACGAAAAAGTTCGATAAAATGGATTACAGTAAGATCAGCTTTTTTTCGTGTAAGTTTGCAATGTTCCAAAATGATCAGTTAGCATGCTCAAGCAACCATTAAATTCAATTAAAATTTGTTTTGAGCAACAATGGTTGGAAAGTTTGCTCTGCTCGTGTTTGCTACCTATTACTATCATTGCTCGTCTATCTGAGCTGAAATAATACCACTAATACGCAAACTGAATCCTCGTTATGGCCCTTGGCGTTGCTTATTCAGCTTAACCCCTTTTCGTTCTTACCTGTACTGAAGTTCCGCTCCGTTATAATACCATGTCCGACTGAGTATGTCACCTCCAGTTGTGTTACAGGGGAGTGTCACGCTCTCACCATGCTTCGCAGATTTGATCTCAATATTCTCAAAGCCCTTATGTTCCTTAGTGTAAAGCGGTGTTACTTTGTCTGTGGATTACAACAATCAGTCAGTCAATCAATCAATCAATCAATCAATCAATCAATCAATCAGTCAATCAATCAATCAGCCAATTTCTATTTCTAGTTCAATATTGTGCATATTTTCCAATTGTTTATGTATAGCTCTTTAATTTTTATTTATTGTAATCTTTAGGTAACCCTTCAGTGAGGGAAGTGGTTCCTGTTAAGGGTTCTCCTGCCTGTCAAAACTTGTAGTATTTTGTATTGCCAAACTATCAAAGTAAAGAAAAAGTAAACGTGTTCATGTATAAAAAGGAAAAAGGTTTGGACGTCGACGCAAAGCCCCCCCCCCCCGCCCCCCAATAAAATATCTTTTAGTACACCTCCCCCCGGGAGCCATACCTATGACTTTGATAGAAAAACTTTTCTCCACTCTGAGATTTCCACTGTCTGCCACGCACTTGTAGGTTCCATCGTGTGACGCCGAGCTTAGCGAGCCCAGTCGCAGGGTTCTATTGTAAACTTTAAGTTGAAAGTGTTCTCCTGAATCAGCTATCAGTACTTGGTTCCTATACCAAAGAATCCTTGGTATAGGCCTAGAAAAAGAAGCATTCAAGTATTTTAAGTTGTCATTATGATTATCATTTAAAGTTTCTGAATGTGCTTCAAGAAAATTTGACCAAGATTGTAACCCATGTAGTTCCGTAGGCCCAGGTTAGAAACTTCGTTCATACGTTTTAAACTACGAGGTAGGTAGGTAGTTAGGTAGGTAGGTAGGTAGGTAGGTAGGTAGGTAGGTAGGTAGGTAGGTAGGTAGGTAGGTAGGTAGGTAGGTAGGTAGGTAGGAATAGGTAAGTAGGTAGGTAGGTAGGTAGGTAGGTAGGTAGGTAGGTAGGTAGGTAGGTAGGTAGGTAAGTAGATATAGGCAGGTAGGAAGGTTGGTTGGTTGGTGGGTTGGTTGGTTGGTTGGCTCGCTGGCTGGCTGGCTGGCTGGCTGGTTGGTTGGTTGGTTGGTTGGTTGGTTGATGGTAGTAAGTAAGTAATTTTTTAATGTGTCAAGATATTTAGCATAGCATATTTAGCATACACAGAAAGAAACACTTTGTATAATTGCCATTACAATGTCTTACCTTCCTTTTGCGGTACAATTGAGATAGAACTGATCCCCAGTGGCCAATGTGTACAAACCGACGGGTTTTGTGTTGAATTTAAGTGATGATTTACCCTGTGAACCTTAACAAATCATAACAGCAGCTTTAAAATTACCTATACACGCTACTAGAGTGAAATCTTGAGTTATTTTTCTAAGTCTGTTGAGATAAGACAGAGAGCTTGGGGCTGGATCGGCCACACACTGAGGAGACAGGATGGACACGTAGTCAAGAGGGCACTAGAGTGGAACCCACAGGGGAAGCGAAAGAGAAGGAGACCCCAGCACAGCTGGAGACACAAGAGAATGGCTGAGTTGGCGGCGAAACATCTTACCTGGAATGAGGCAAAAGGCACCGCACAAAATAGGGTAAGGTGGCACGCGCTAGTTGAGGACCTATGTTCCACTTAGGAACAAAGAGGATTAAAGCTAAAAGCTAAAAAGTCTGCGAAAAGGAGTTTTATTAATGCAGGTTATCACCCCGCTCCCCCGCTTTAAGTCCCCCCCCCCCCCCCCCCGTCTGCTGACGAAAAAACTTCCGGGTTTAAGGTCCCCTGATATAAGTCCTCCTTCGTCCAGCTTTTCTATATGAATTCAAACAACGTGATTGAAATGAAAATAGGCAATGAATAAATTTAAAAGTTAAAGGTAGATCAAAACGTTTTAGTACAGTGTTTAGTAGAATTCTACTGGTATACTAATGCAAATGCTGAAATCTGATTGGCTGAGCTATACCTCATACAAATCTCGAGCTCATAATCTAATTGTAAAGTAGCTCATCAGAGCCTTTGGGTCTTTCTTTATCAGCTCATTTCTAAACGGTTTTTAGTTCCGCTTATAGACCTCCTCTCGCACCGCCCAATCGATACAAGGTTCCCCAGTTCAGTATCAGTTCACGCAAAACTTCTTACGTACTGCAGTATTAGCCCAGGGCTTATAATTATACCCGGCGTTAATAACGGTAACTTTTAATAACGTTTCTTTCCGGATGCTTTATGATCAGTTAGTTTTCTGAAGTGGTTCGCGCAGCCAAACAGTATTTGTAATATCGATAAAAACTACAAATACGGTTTGTGGCATAATTCTCACTTCCTATTCTCCCTAATTTCCAACAGACCCTACTCTGTTAAAGCTCAAGTGGATGAATTTCGAACGCTTAGTGAGTTATTGTTCAATCGTGAGGCCATCGCAGGGTGTTGAATTGCAGACGAACAAATACGAACTTGTATTCAGTGATCAGGGGTATAATGGAGTGTCTTTTACGAGCACAGGGTCGACAGAGAAACAACTTTTTTTATGTGTTACAGTTCAGCGCGCCGATTTTTGCCACTTGACAAATTTCCTGTTAATTTTTGATATCTTTTTGACAGCCTTTTGATGGTTTCTCTTTTACCTGGCCAATCTAAATACAAGACGTGAGGTAGGCGGAGCTGACAATTGTCTAAAGGAGGGCACGGAACTTGAATACTCTGCCTCTCACAGTTGACTTGCTCTTTGATTGGTCAGTATGAACGAAAGCTATCAGAAACGTGTCAAAAAGATGTCAATAGTAAAGTGGGGGATTCCATTTTCAGAGAGCAAGGGAAATCTCTTACCTGAACTTGCAATGTTTAAAAACACGTTCGGTCCAATTACAGAATTCCCAAAAAGATCAGTCGTTTTACATTGAAAAGGGTTCAAGGAAAAATCGCTGCTGTTGATGTACGAGAAAAGTAAATCCCCGTTTGGCTCCATGATTATACGCGGGGCATAGTTCGGGTTATTGGCAATTGATTGGCGGGATCCAACAACGGCTTCCCAATCGTAGCTCACACGGTAACTGTATGAACGCGGCGGGCACTGAAGAAGATAAGGTTCACCCTCGGTCAAGCTTATATTGATGGGTGTATTAGGTGAAATAAAGTTTCCAGTGACTGCAAATAAAACAAAACAACAAATAGAAATGGTTGAGTTAACATAGAGATCAAAATCACTGAGTTATGATAAATACCCTATTTTCTCTATTAAACGCCAAGGGCGTTCATTCAAAACTCGAACTTGTATAACCTTCGTTTATTTGAGTCTAAACGTTTATTCAGGGCCCAGCCCAAAAGTTACTTTCAGAAAGGGTCCTGAAGAGGGGGGGGGGGGGGGGGGAGGGGGATAAATCTCATTTCCCAGACAAATGTTAATCAAATCTTATTTCCCAACAAATGTTTTGCGTAAATCTCAGTCCTATTCCGATTTTTTGGATTTTTGTTTCCCAGTATCAGTGGCCTAAATCCCTAAATTCTAAACAGAAAATATGGAATGTACTATTTACTAACTTACCTGAAAACTTCAGCCCCACTTTGTTACTAAACATCGCTCCAAATTCGTTCGATATGAAGAACTGATATTGTCCTTCATCAGCCAGCTGCCCACCAGATATCGTCAATCTTCCGTTTGAGCTTGATATCGTGAAACGGTTATTCTGCGTCGGGTTTAGAGTAGTCCCATTCACTGTCCACTTGAAAGTGTTTGGGGGATTGGAGTCGGGATTGGGAACTTGGGCAACAGGGGAAAGCGATATGGTGGAACCGAGACGCGATGCATTGAAATTAGTCAAATCAGATGGCGAGACGGCTGTTACAAATGGCAGAAGATCACGGGTTGTAATATCCGAGATGCCAATGCTTGCTACAAAGGTAACTGCAATAAGAAGAAGACATTGAAATATATAAGCCTGCTGGAGTAAAGATAAAGTCAATGTTCGAACCTGGTGGTCCACAAGGCCTGCTCGTAATTGCGGTCTATATAGCAAGAAGCGACTAGGAGTATTTCTACACCCCCCCTCTGAATGGGATGCTAGTCCATCACAGGGTTACCCCCAGCGTTTAAACGACAGGACGAGGGTGACTTATTCAGGTTAAATTAAAAAGGGAAAGTCTGCCTTCGGCCCAAGTGGCCCATCACGCCGTGGAACTTATTCGAGTTTCAGTAGCATGCAGCGACTAACAGTATTTCTACTTCCCCCTGAATGGGATGCTAGTCCATTGCAGGGTTAAACCCAGCAGTAAATTCACCGGTACCCATTTATGCACCTGGGTGGAGAGAGACGCAGTGAGGGTAAAGTGTCTTACCCAAGAGCACAACACAGTGACAACAGCCAGGGCTCACACCCAGGTAACTTTCTCTGGAGTGCGGCGCACTAACCGTTAGGTCACTACACGTCCCCCTATTTCTTGCCTGGGATGAATCACGACAAACTATTAGCTCTAACTTATCCGCGTCGCAAGCCTGCATGAATAAAACGCCTTTGCATGCACATTAAAATGTTCCGCCACTGGAACCCGTTGGTACTTACGTGAAGAGCAGTTCTGACCAGTGAACTCGCGAGGGCATTCACACGAGTAGTCAAACAGCACATTTCTTGCAGTACGTCGTGTTGTGGTCCTTGATACCTGATTTGGGACGCACGTGCCACCATTTTCACAAGGGTTTGGAGTACATGCATCTAACTGGCCTGCAGTGGTGATAAGTTGAAACTTTTTACAAAACAAATCACTACACATAATATACATTATAAATATTATGTTTACTAGCTCAAGGGCTAGCCCGAGCCAAGAGTCAAAGCTCTCTCGCAAGCGACCGCACCCTGAAACAATGAAGTTTTTAGAGCTTTGAGCATAAAGCTTAATAGCTGTCTATCTTCACTGAGAATTTCTCCAGCCGTTAATCATCTTTCAATTCCATCGAGATCTTTATCAACGAACACAATAGACCATTTTGAAATTGTCTGCTCAGTGACCTGGCCTCTGAATGGTAGCGAGGCTGGAGGTGACCTTGTTTTGATTCAGACCTCACTGCTTTTTTGTTTTGTAAATCAAGTTGTTCTGATGCTAACTAGTTAAAGCAGAGAGGTTTGTATCAATGCAAGGTCACCTCCGGCCTCGCTACCATTCAAAGGCCAGGTCACTAAGCAGACAAATGTAAAATGGCCTATTAGACATTGTTATTTTACGGTTTATTTTGACCTAGAAAAGTAAACTTTGACTAAATGTTTACTAATACGAATCAGAATCTTTGAGCGGTCATTTTCGAGAGTTAAACAAAACAAAGGGAAAGACCAGTTGGTGATTCCCAAAATTGGCTGCGGTCGCTAACGGAGCATTCGCTTTTAGAGCGTTTTCATATGACATCACGGCAGCCATATTGGTGTTCCAAAACAAAGAAACTGCGGCCATGTTGGTGTACCAAGCCATTCCTTCGGGAATTAAACTCTATTTTTATGCAAAATTCTTCTATTGTGTTAGAAAACCAATATGGCCCCTGGTTACGTGAATGAAAACGCTCTATATGCAGTGACAATTTAAACAGGGTTTCACAATGGTAGTCGTAGAGTCATTAGAGTACTTACCAAACGACAGGAGCAGAATAAATAGCACAATTTTAAGAAAAAGACTGTGTGTGAACACCTCCATTGCTAATGATGAACTGAAAATGAAACAACAACAGGAAGTGTTTTAGAATTGAAATTAAAACTGCAGACTCTTACTATGCAACGCTACAGAGGACAAACTTGGATTTTAAAAGATTAAAATAATCTAATTTACAATTATCAGAAGTTCAGTTTAACTTTGTCACTCAAACAATAACTGCGAAGCAGGAGAAACCTTTAATTTGTACGGACATTCCTGGCGCTACAGTGCAGCTCGAAAAAGAAGAATACCTGTCTTTATGCGGTAAGGCTCTGCCTTGAGGTCAAAGCTCATGTCCTTTCATAAACTATTTTTGACAGAAAAGGTAACCGTTTCGTATAGCTTTGATAGAAAATGGCGCCCTTTTCACATACCTACAGAAGAATTATTACATCTCTTTTCTTAATTAATTAATTGTTAAGGTAGACCCAAATTTTCGAAATTTTCTTCCCGGAAATTTCTGTTCCACTCGATTTTGCTCCTGAAATTTGCTGTGTTTTCGGTTAAATGGGTGGCATTTCAAACATTCCATTTTCTTTAAACTTTTCCAGAAAATTTCTGTACGATTCGTTCTGGACATTCGTTATTCCTGTTCCGAAATTTGAGCCATTCGAATGGTTGGCTTGTCAGCAATCTCCGTGCTTGCACCTCCTCCCCAGCCCCTTGCCTCGTTCGGTTTAGGTTACACATTTGCTCAGTAGAGCGTTACGTTACACACGAGTTGATGCCAAATGAAAACTGTTCCAAGTATTTAAGTAGGCCCAGTATTCTAAATGGTTAGCAACAATACTATATCCGACCTTTCGAGGAATCAACGGAAATTGTGGCACTTATTTACTTACATGGAGTTCGGTTAACGGTGTAAAATCCGGCCCGTGTCTTGGAAGGTCATGATTCAAATATATGTTGTGTCAACAACGAACCCTGATCTTGGTCATCTTGTTTTCCTTATTTACATAACGTAATCAAATGCACATCAAGTGTATGATGACGGCAATTTCTACTCTTGGTATTCTGTTGTGGTGAAAAAATTCATTTCATGCGTGACGTGAAATATTTGTGGCCTGTTTTTCACCAAAGTACGAGTCTGCAAAAGGGCGATTCATTATGATACATGCACACACTCGAATACACATTAGCACAAAACACTCTATTAAATTGGCATTCTGCAAACAGCTTGAGCTCCTATTCAAACTGCCAGAGTTTTCTTGAGTTTTCATGCGCCATGTATAACACTACGACATACAACAGTTGTAATCTCTTAAATGAAGTGGATTGATTGACGTGTGGTAGATATTGTCGTGAAGAGGTACAAGTTAAGTTAACATTTGGTCGGTCTTCTTGCTGAACGATTGAATGTCTACCCGAGTAATTCTTACCTCAGTTCGTCCTGTGCATTGCTTCACAACGTTCACGAACTTCTCGCTATGTAAACTGAAGCACCGGAAGACAAGTCTTGAACGCTTATGTCATAGATTGACAGTTTCCTTCTTGTAAGCCTATATCCGATAATCTTCTGACGTCAAGACATCCACACACGCGAAGTGCGAGACTTAAAATCATCCGTTCAAGTCACGCTCCCCACGTTGACCTGTCTAAATCTCCAAGCGAACTCGAATGGCAAGAAAATCTAAAGAATCTCTGCCAATAATGCTAAAGATTTTTAAAGTAAAGAAACGTAACGCAGTATCTTGCTGCGAAGCTTTAATGATTTAATAAGTTAATGAGCATTGAATAGTAATGAAGCATGTACTGCTTAAATTAGCATTTAAATTGTAAAAGTTATAAAAAATATGGGCATGATTAATTTATAAATGTATTTGAGAAAAATGTCAAGCGTATAAAATGCGCTAAATATTTTTGTCCTCGTAAAATTGTGCCAGATATGACTTTAAAAAGACCACTAGTATAAGTAAAGAACGCTAAAAAATAGTAAAAAAAGAAAATGGAATTTCAAACCTTTTTAAAACGCAGCAAAACCTTCGTTTGAACAGCGGCGCGTGTTTACTTATAACATGTGTATTATATTTTAAACTACATTTTTTCACCTTTAATTAATTATTTCTCTGAAAGAAAAAAACTATTAACTGGAGAAAATAATAAAAAGTTCAGCTTAAACATAGCTCGGCTGTGGTTTAAAACTTTCCGCTCCATAATTTATAATTTACTAAAAATAATAGTTCACCTCGCTGTCACGGAAAATTAAATGCACAAATCTTGAATAAAAATACAATTATCTGAACTCGCGGAGTATTCATCGTTAAAGTTATATTGAGAACTAATGAAAGCTATTAGTATTTATATACCTTAATGTAAGAATATTCTTCTTGAGCGCCGACGGTAAATTCACGACTTTAATACAGCGTAGTGGAAAATCTTCAGAGTTCATTAACTCCAAACAGTGCTCAGGATAATTACTCGGCGGAAATTGTTGACAGATTTCAAAGATTTGTTTAAAGGAGATTCTGATGTTGATACTGGATAAAAAAAATGCTCTTTCAAAAGTTGTATGTATTAAACTAAAACCATATAAACCATTTATATCACCTTGTTTTCCCCGAGCAAGAAAATACAACATTAGGTGTGATATGCTACAAGCATCGAACATAAAAATTGTTATACGTCATTAAACTTACTTCAATTTTCTTGGTTTGTCTTATTGACATTTATTCTGCAAATAAACAGTACTTTAATAGTGATCTCGAATCCTTGCCCGTATTTTTATGACAGCAAGCTGAACGAGAAGTTAAAACATCTTTTTAAATTATTGACGGCGAAGGTACCGGACCTATAAAAGACGAAAATTATAATATAACGTTACCTTCCTAGTGCAAAACTATTATATCAGTGTTGACAAACACGAAACGTCACAATGCCCCGGCAAAAGCGGAAAAACAATTTACTAAAAATAAATCTTGTTCCACGATGACTCAACAGTTTGTATGGTCTTGTTTTTTTTCCGTTTCGCTGATTTAATGTATAGTCGAAGTCAATATTCCTATTTTTCTGAACACTACTGACCTTGCGTTGTTTTCGTGCCAAAATTGAATATTCTATCATTTTTAAAATTAACCCCCAGCAAACGAAAAACGACAGGTGCCAAAACCGCCAATCGGAGAATCGGATGTCAAAAAGTATTCCCCTTTTGAGCAGAGAGAAGCTTAAATAAATAAAGATGACCCTCAGTAAATGGGGGCTAAACTTCGTCGAACGAACATCAAAAGATATGGAAACAAACTGAAACGAAATGAAATGCAAACAAGGACTACAGTATCGGGGATGGAAGGGGAATAATGAATAATGAATAACGGGAAACAGAAATTGAATAAGGAGTATTTAATTTCAAGAAATTCGAACTCGAAGCAGTTCCATTATTAACGCGGGTACGTGATCTGAAAAAAAATTGTCACGTGGTTCGTGTTTGCGAGCGTCTTGTCAGCAATGATGTGACGTTCACTGTCGCTTCATAGCCTTGTAAACATCGATTTCCAGAATTTGTATGATCGATAATGACGCTATCGACCAAACAGGGTCGGAAAACTCATGAAATATATTCAACCTTAAAGAAAAGCAGGTTTTGTTTAATTTTAAAAAGGTTAAATGGTGTTTTCGAAGCAGAGAGTTTCCGAAAATCACGAAGCATTTTGTTGGCTTTCCCGATCATATAAATAGTGTCCACGTGATAAAAGTTTTTAATTCACGTGATCTGAATTGGTGCTACGCCAGATGGAATTTAGCGAATGCATTTTACCACTCTAGTGATTTTGATAGTATCTGATCCTGAATGTTATCTGCCGGAATGCTTTATGTGACCTTCTCAAACTCATTAATAATTCATTAAGTTAACTTCCAATCACGAGATGTATACCACATCACGTGCATGCATTTGGATACCCAATGAAAAACAGTATACCAATCTCCAGTGAGAGTGGTATATACCACTACATTATGCACATCGACAACTTGCACAAAACAATGAATATTTATTAGTCCGTAGTAACCTTGAAATTTTTTAACAATACAACTCATGAAATCCGAAATAGTGCCAACAACAATTCCTTAAATACAGATAGCGTCGGATACTAAATACTATTACATAAATTGTTTTTGGTGGATACATCTCTTCGTTCTTTTTGCTCTACTTCAATGACAAATTTGCTTTGTCAACAATTCAGAGAGTCGAACGCTTTGAAACCTAATGCAAATTGTAATCTCTATTTATAAACGGGCCTCCTGAAAGAATGGAAATTTTTCTCCACCCGAGTTCTTCGCCATTGTTTAAAAACGTTAATGCGTATTTGTTTTTATACCTTGTTGACGGGGAATACGGCTTTCTTGACTTAATTTTCTTCCTCGTAAACCATTTTCGGTTCCTAAACCACGCCACTCCTTCCTCGCTCATGGCTGGGACGCTAATGAATCATGCATGCAATCGCGTTCTTACAGAAAAGGGCAAAAATTTGACACTGCATAATTTCTTATTGTTTCTTTTGACAAAACATGTTACTGCATAATTTCCTATTGTTGCATTTGAGAAGTTATTTCCAAAACTCGAGGAATGTTGCCTTCTAAAAATAGTGGAGCTTATATTTGTAAGGGTCTCAATGTCTTAGGCACCCTTAAAACTGCATGTTTAAAATTATCTAATCATGACAGTGTAATACAAAACAAGTTCTTTGACAATAACAGCATTTTAAGTTAAAGCCAACAAAAAGCCGAGAGGGCTTAGAAAAAGAAAGTTTTGGACCACTTTGTGTCTAAGATTTTGACAATATTATCATAAGAATAGTAGAGTTGAAATGCCATTAAATTATAAAATACAGTGCCAGAAATTAAATTGATTTTACGACGATAAAAACGTTCAGAATGTGAAAACTCTAGGCAAACGTGCTTCGTTTTTGAAAACAAGGAAGTAAACATTTTGAACTTTGACTCGTGATGTTGTTGAGAGCGTGATGTTGTTGAGAATGTAAGTGGAATAATCGCAATATACTATAAATAGTTACTTCGAATTAAACTAACAAGCCCGTAGTAATTTGACGGCAAGCACTTCCCTTTTCGAGAATCGATCGAACTGAAAATAAGACTCCAAGTGAGATGCACCTGGAACGAGTATCTCAAGGGCGAGTGTTTGCATGAAGTCTGAACACGTGCTATATAATATTTGACGGCTGCCCTATTTGCTGAGAAGTAAGAAAGTTTTGGACCACTTTGTGTCTAAGATTTTGGGGTTTATCCTTGGCGAGAGGATTATTATCAGTTTCGATATAGTTACAGGGTAGTCTCGCCCCAATTATCCAGAAATTTTTTTTTATTACCAAGCAAGCTCTCGTGTATTGTGAGCGAACGCAATGTCGGCTAAGTTTGGTTGTGTCGTTGCCTTTCCTCCTGCTCTAAAATTTCTTCCGCAATTTGCGCGCTAAGCTCGAGGCAAACTACTGGCCTAATGGATGCTGGCGTTAAATAAATAAAAATTCGCTGCGGTGTCTTTTCCCAACCTTCCCATGACGAACATTGCCTTTTTCACCTTGTTATTTTATTGTATTTTTTCCTTGCGGCTAGGGTTACCGACCTCCCAAAAGGACTGAATTAGGTCTTCGATCCTCGCATCGTCGCCGTCTTGAATAGACTGTCACGGAGTTTGACGTTAAAATTGCATACATTGGCAACCTCCTTTTTCTTAGAAGTATGGTGGTAGACATAAATAAAAAAGTTTTCCTGTGTTTGTATCAGGATGAGGCATCTATCCGTCCATGTTGCACATATCTGCGCTATGTCCGCATTTTGGTTTAACCGCCGAACAGGTAAATATCCGGATTCATTGCAAGACCTATTTACACGACAAAACATTGCGGATTCAAACGTATTCGGATATATAGTATTTACTTTAGATTCCGGATTCAAAATCTCTGCACACGCGACCAAACCGAAACATTTTTATTTCGGATTCGCCCACCTGTGTGTAAATGGCAAAACGAATCCAGTACCAAAAAACATCCCGGATTCGTCACGAACCCGGATAAAATATCCCCTAGTGTAAACGTAGTCTTATATTTGCTTCAAACATCAGTTGAACTCCTGTTTGTCACTTGATGGACTGTGTGAAAGGCAAGTACTCGGCAGCTAAAATATTCCACTTTCTTAGTTTAGCTCAATCCAACCATTAATAGCACATTAACCTGATTTATTGGAAAAACACAAACACGTCTAGCTTCGTCAGTGTTCCTAATATAGATACAGTAGAAACATATATTCCCAATATATTCCCTATATTCCCAATATAGATACAGTAAAATATCATAGAGGGGATTAGGGAATGCTATGCCCTCCCTCTGGAAATTTAGGACCTCCTACGATACGATATTGAAAACGCCTGGTTACCCCCGATTTTTTTCGTGGATTCCAATAGCCCTTACTATGATCTACTTTTTCCGCATAGTTAAAATACGGAGCTGATTCACAACCAATACAAGCTTGTAAACCCATTTCTCATTTTGGTTTTTTTTTAAATCATAATTTTTAATAAACGATTTGTAAATACTGCGTTTTACCCAATTTTATTATATCTCAAGCAGAATGTTAGAAAAATATCCAACTGGCCTAATTAGCTAACTTTTTTTCAAATTAGCCCTAAGATTATGTTCCTTTATTATTTCTCTTGCTTTTACTAAATTTACGATGGTTGATTACTGATCCTGTGCGAGACAACAAAAGCACGACCCACAAATATTGAAACAAGGACAGAGGGCACGCTTGGCTCTCTGATCCAGTGCATAACAACAGTAGCACGACCCACAAACTTTGATACAAGGGCAAGCAGCGGCCTCTCTCTTCTTGTATACAGGCTTGGTTCCTTCCTTGTGCTCGTACTCATTGGCAGGTTTGCCGTCTGTCTCGGTGACCATAGTCAGAAAGGCAAACATCATCAGGAGAGACAAAATAACTACCAGCTAAAGGAAAAAACAAGAAAATACTCGATATTTAACAAATGGCAGGCAATCACATAAGAGAAGAATGCAGAGTGACCTTCGATCCGAAGGCTGTTCTTGTATAAAGTACATGTTTTGTTTATCTACATAATATCATTTTATCTATACAACATCATACCTTGTGTATAACCACAGGCGTCCCAAACTCACGACTCAAGAAATCATCATCATCATCATCATCATCGTGAGTTTGGGATGCCTGTGGTATAACTATACAATAACCATGAGCACTATGACAAGTGATGGACAAAAAAATACTGAAAAATGTGACAAATGACAAATAAAGAATGAATATTCACCCAAAAATTCAACGATAAACAACAATCGAGCAAAAGTGAACATTCAAGGACAAACTGTAAGACGAAAAAAACCCGTGGTATGAAAAAAAGCTTAAAAAGATTGGCAAAAAATATGAAACGAAACAACAGCTGCAGGCAAATCAATTTTAAAATACAGAACGGCGTATTTTAAAGAGAACATCAAAGCAACTAGTGCACATACATGGGTAACAGCTTTAGTAAAGTGAGTCAGGGGGATTGGCTTGATGCCGATCTGATTGGTATAGGTAATCACATGATTTCGAGTGCAATTTGGGATAAATCAGCACGAGTAAATTTTTCAAAGGCTAACCAAATTGCACGAGCCCGTAGGGCGAGTGGAATTTTGTAGTCTTTGAAAAATTTACGAGTGCTGATTTATCCCAAATTGCACGAGAAAAATCATGTGATTACTTATTAATAATACACATACAAAAATTTCTCTGCAAGTGGATGACAAACAAGGTTTTTTCGGTCGCTTACCTTTCCGAATCGTTGTTAAAACATTACGGAGTTGCCAAGCTTTGTAAATCCAAATACTGCTACGAAATTTTAAAGCTCTCTGTCATGCATTATCAGGTGCTTTTATCCTCAATCAGTTACATGGGAATGAGCTGAAATGTGCGACTTCAATTCAGGCTTGTAATCTCCCTTCTTTACGAGCTGTCGCGAAAGAAAATCCTCGATTGGAGCCTTCAGTAGTTTCGTAGAGCCTCTTTTTTGTGCTACACAAACGTCCAGTTGCTAGTATACTAGTTTATACACTGATAATTTTCGTTAAATCGGTCTAACTTTGCGTTAATTGATGTTTTTGTTCTCTCCAAACCCTCCGACAGCGGCCGCCATTTTGTTTGGCGCGCTTTCGCGGCTTTCCTGTCAATCAACTTAATTTCAACTTTCTGCACTCAATTTCATCTTTTTGCACTCAATTTCAACTTTCGGCACTGTTTGGGATTAATTGACGTGGTCTCAGCCAATGAGCTTGCTGAAATTTTTGCATGTGTATTATTACGCCAGAAACAATAGATGTAAGCAAAACAGCTTTTAAAGCATCGTTATTACAGTGTGGTGTTTATGACAAGCAATGCGATTGTTTCAAAGGGTTTCAACACGATCGGATCCATGTCTAAAGACTTAACAACTGCTTTGCCGACTTGCTTTACAATTTGGGAACGTTCCCTCAAAATTTCGTCCAAACAGAAGCTAATAGCCTAATTTTCTTGAATTAGTTACCTAGTCTTTAATTGAGCAGTTACAAAAAAATAAAGAAGTCACTAGGTTAGGCGAAGGAATACAAAGATATCAAATGTAATCCAAATAAACTTGTACTCACCTTCATTTTCCCTTCTCTGGTTGTACACTATGGTTTTCAGTAAATCTGCAAGAAACAATGGAGAAAGCATTACGGCGGGGTACAAGGAAGTGACTAGAAGGATAGAACGATAAGTTCATTCCTGCAGTATAGAAGGAGACATAACGTACTCAAATGCACATCAAGTGTATGATGACGGCAATTTCTACCCTTGGTATTCTGTTGTGGTGAAAAAATTCATTTCATGCGTGACGTGAAATATTTGTGGCCTGCTTTTCACCAAAGTACGAGTCTGCAAAAGGGCGATTCATCATGATACATGCACACACTCGAATACACATTCGCACAAAACACAACACTCTATTAAAAATCTTTTAAAGCGTATAAAATGCGCTAAATATTTTTGTCCTCGTAAAATTGCGCCACTACAACTTAAAAAAAGATCATTAGTATAAGTAAAGAACGCTAAAAAAATAGTAAAAAAAGTAAATTGGAATTTCAAACCTTTTTAAAAGGCAGCAAAACATTCGTTTGAACAGTAGCGCGTTAATGATGTGTATTATTATTTTAAACTATAATTTTTCACCTTTAATTAATGTTTTATCTGACGAGATTTATTTCTTTGAAAAAAAAAACTAAAACTATAAACTGAAGAAAACAATGAAAACTTCAGCTTAAACACAGTTCGGCTGTGGTTTAAAACTTTTGCAGCCAAATCATGGCTTCTTTCAGAGAAATCGGAAATCAAAAATAACTCGCAATATATTCCTGTAATTAATTATGAAAAATCAGAAAACGGATATTTTTGTCATCAGAAATCAGAAACCCGAAACCCGAAATCAGATATCAGAAATCAGAAATCAGAAATCAGAAATCGGAATTTAGAAATGGGAAATCAGAAATCAGAAATTAAAGATCAGAAATCAGAAACCCAAGGCGATAAACGATGACTAAAATGCCTTGATGATTACCTTACAATGATCTGTGGGAGAACTTGCTGTATTCGGAGAAATTAGCTCGGTCCTCTTCTCGTTCTTTTCCTTTTTCGTCATCTGACTCAAAACCTTGCTCTAGCTT
Organism: Meandrina meandrites; assembly: GCA_963693305.1. Classification (NCBI taxonomy): domain Eukaryota; kingdom Metazoa; phylum Cnidaria; class Anthozoa; order Scleractinia; family Meandrinidae; genus Meandrina; species Meandrina meandrites. Next base: position 22,697,451 of record OY855913.1, read on the forward strand.
TTTTATTAAGACCACGTATAAACTGTCAATCATCTGTCAAAATGTCAAAATTCTTTATTTATGTTTACGCAATGACCTGCGCAGTCCATTCTAAAAACAGGTGCAGCTGCAGGTGCAGGTGTACGTTCCTTCCCGTGAGTGAACATTTTTCTTTCCAAAGTTTTACTACGATCCCAAAAATGCCTGGTCAAATCAAAACAACACGACCAATTTAAACCTTACAGAGAACATTTCTACGGAATAAAATTTAACTTTGGTAACAAGATTATACAAAAAAGTTAAGGTAAAGATTGTTATGAAATCAATTCAAACAAACTACTTTACAAGATGCTTCAGAGAAAAAAAGGCGTGTCACTACACTAGCTCTGATCCAACCCACTTCCATATTTTAATACTAAGTTGTTTACGATTTTCAAGTCAAACCAAAAGTGTTACCATCTGTTCCTGTACAAAAAAAATTCTAAAGAGTACTTATCTTTAAATCTACACATCATACCATTAATTTATTCATGGCACGTTCAACTCAAGCTTAAAGGATAATTATTTTAGATATTGCAAGTTACTAAGTTCGCTAAAGCCGCCCCCGATAAAACATAGTTTGAACTTAGAAAAAGTTAAGTGAAAATATTATATTCTGAAAACTACATCAATATTCCGCATGGAAAAGTAATTTTTTTCTGTACAATAGATCTCATTTTTACTAGAAGTCAATCATGAAAGACAATATATAAACAACGCGCAAACTGTTGCTCATCGATTACTTTAGTAATTACCTTAAATCATTATCAGCATCTAAGCCCCGTCCTCTATGAAAAAATCATCAAAAAGGGACATCGAAAGTCGTAAATTTACATAAAAAAGTGGCACTTTTAAGAACTGTTAAAAAGTGGCACTTTTGAGTACGCTTAAGGACGTTCGCGCTAAATTTTTTCTAAAACTTTTACTGAGGTCGGATGATGAGTTAATTGTGTCAGAAATACAAAAAAATGGGGGTCACCGACTTTGTTTCAGAGATAAAGTTTATAGAAAACTTACCTGCACGTAATTTTGTATTTTTTTAACGCAATGGCTACTCACCCTATATGTGATTGGAAATTTTCCTCAGGGCGCGCGCTCGATGACGTGGCGCAGCGTTGCGACATGAGTTACGTGCGCAGTAAGGATGCGCATAAACAAATAGCACGAACTTGCTTAAAAGTGGCAATTTAAGGACCTTGAAAAAAGGTAATTTTAAGGACGAACTCTAAAAAGTGGCAGTTTAAGAAATTATTATTTAAAGTGCACTTTTAAGAACGCTTAAAAGTGACAATTTTAAGAACTGCTTTAAGTGGCAATTTTAAAAACATTTAAGGACTCTTAAAAGTGGCAATTTTAAGAACTGTTTAAAGGGGACTTTTAAGCAATCTTGATAATGGAACTGATTTTAAAAACTGTTTAAAGTGCACTTTTAAGGACTCTTAAAAATTGACATTTTAAGAACTGTTTTAAGTGGCAATTGTAAGAACAGTTTAACGTGGCACTTTTAAGGACACCGGCTTAAGAGTGCAAGATATGGCAAGATCAAGTTAAATTTACGACTGTTGTTACCCTACATTATATAAGGCACTTTTGGTAACATTTTTTTGTGATTTTTACATAGAGCATGTAGAGGACTTGGCCCAGATGCAGATAATGATCCAAAGATTGCCTTAATGATTACCTCGATGAACCTGACGTTCAGCTACGATTATCTACAGCAGTTGGTACTAATGTGAAGTATCGTCAATGTTTATTCTACAATAAAGAAGATTTGTGGAGTTCCAAAGAAGTTTCCTGGTTTTATTTTGCGTTGCGCAAGGTAAAGCAGAGGAACAAGTTCCCTGTACCACTGGCATACTGAAACGAGTGTCGGCTGCCGCTATAGCCCGTGTCTCTACCGAGTTATTTTCCCCGCTAAGCAACGGATCGCATTGTTTGCCAAACCATTGTGTCCGCTATACCGTCAAGAGCTTACGTTGCTTGGGATACCCATAGAGAGGCTCTAGCCTGTTCAAAAAAAATCGGGATTAGCGTCACGAACGGCGAGTGGAAAAAATGGCGCGGGGACTAAGACGAACAAGCTACGTATGTAATTTTTTTTTTAAATGTTCAATCAAAACGAGGCATTTTCGATTCCTCAGCTCCACAATGCCCGCATCAAGCCGGCGGACTCTGAACACGCGATTCATTGTATCGGAAATAAAGATCAGCTAGATGTGCGGCCAATCCGATTTTGGATTTCAGAAATCAGAAATCAGGACAATCCGTAAAACTATTTTGGATTTTAGTTTCCAGAGAGCAGCAAACAGCATATTCATGTCTGAAAATCCAGGCTGTGGGAACGGAAAATGAATAATTGAGCAACAGCGAATTCTAAAACCACAAAAGACGAAACGGGAACCAGAAAACAAATAAACTACCTGATTTTGCGGCCAATCGTACCGGAGTTTAGTTTCGTCTGCAACGCAGGCTAGTGCCAAAACCGTCAATCGGAGAATCGGATGTCAAAAAGCATTCCCCTTTTGAGCAGAGAGAAGCTTAAATAAATAAAGATGAACCTCAGTAAATGGGCGCTAGGCTTCGTCGAACGAACATCAACAGACACCGAAACAAACTAGACTACAGTACTGAGTTTGCAATCAGACTTGGTATAGGACGGTTTTCACTTGAGTGTAGAAAGTAATTCGCGCTTGCTTTGGTTGACCATTACTGCGCCCAGTTATTGGCTTAAAAAAGTCGCGCAATTGCTCAACCAATCGGAAGTAAAACCAAAACAAATCGCGACTTGCTCGCGCATGTTTTCCCGCGCTTCGTGCAAGCTGCATGTATTTGCTTCGAGTTTTGATTGGTTCACTGGATTGTCTGTGTCCTTTGTGATTGGCCAGAGTGATTACTTTGGTTTTGGTTTGACGACGCTCATTTGAAAACTGCTCTACTACAGATAAAACTAAATGATAGCACATTAGCAAGGATCAGGGGTAATTGTTATTGTATGGCAGGTTTTTTCTCTGAGATTGGGGGGAGGGGGAGGGGTGAAAATGTTCGGGGAGGTGATTTAAGTATACAATATGGACCCAACAAATTCTTTATGCGTTATTCTTTAGTTCTGGGAACCTCACCTATGTACCGTAAACATTGTAAAATTTATTTCCCACCTAATAAAATAGTTAAGATCCATGATAACTGCGTTGCGCAACGATATATAAATACATGTGTATAATACCATTTTTAACGATAAATTTGTACACTTATAGACTGTGAACAATCTCTATTTCTTTAACGGTCGTGCTCGATCGTAGAAACGCCGCTTGGAATATGACAGCAAAACTACAGAGGAGAAGAGTTGAGAGGGGGGGGGAGGGGCATCCCAAAGTAGTAATCCTAGCATCATGTCTCTCCGACCACTATTCAAGACGGTTACGTAATCGAATTGGAAAAAAAAGACAGGTTGTTCAACGTCCATATGCTAAACTTTAAATATATTTTTAGGCTCCTACCAGCTGAGAAAAACAAATTTCAAGAACGAAGAGAAGCTTCGAACTGTGTGCCCCAATTCACGTAACTTTCCAACTCTGGACTAGTTGGCTACCCTGACACTAGGTGGCGGAGGAATTGAATTTGCCTGGCTCTCGGCCTGCCGTGTTACTAAACTGGTGGATGAGCACAGTGCATTTCAAGTCTCTATCCTATGGACATTATGATCTGCAATCCGTTCGCAAACACCCCTAATAAAGCGCCTGGAAGGGATGCTAGAATCTAAGATACCGTTTTAATTTTCGGCGATTTCTCCAGTTATCAGTTAATGTTATACCTCTCAGATCTCAAGTATCGGATAATTAAAATCCGTCATTTCTCGATCAGCTGACAGTTAAAACTTTGAACACTTCTCAGCTATCAGTTCAACCCCATACAGACCCTCTAATTACGAGGTTTTTTACTGGATTTTAACATCTGATATTCATAAATAATAAACAGCTTCTGTTGGCCAGCTGACTTCATAGGCTAATGTGCTCTTTTCTTCTAATTACGTACAATACTTTCTTTTTTGTTAAAGGAGCTATGTCACGGGGATTTCACAGATTTATGGTCTAAACTGTTCTAAAATTAGTGGTAGGCAACTTAACCTATGGAAAAAAAAACATTATCTTTGAACATCTAAAGGAAGATATGTCCTTAATTTGCGGAGAGAAATCAAACCGGTGGCTATATATAAATATTATAGATGTTCGGAAACAACTTGAAAAGTTAGCCTCAATTTTTCAAGTTGCAATCCATTTCCATCTAAGCCATCCACAACCAAAGACGCTTGTTAACAGTTTTAGTGCTCTGATATAGCAATTAAAAATAAAAATGGTTCATTATTTTTAGGTTTCCTATCCCCACAAATAAAAATTCTGGCTGTTCAAAAACCCGTGACAAAGCCCCTTTAATACTATAAGCTTCGTTGTTTAAAGTTGTATGCGATATTCGTTTGCATCACACTGATTCAAGATCCTCGACATTGTCAGTGACATCGGTTCTGTTCTCGGATTATTCTTGGGAGCCACCAGACCTGGTCCCTCTGTAGCTCCCCCTGAGTATCTTCTCGCGCACTTGTTGCCATAAACTGTGTGAAGACTATAAGTGAAATATTCATTCAAAAGGCAATATAAATTATGCTGAAAAGATAAGGGGAGGATATCTACGCAACGTAATTACATTGTACAAGTGTCGTTAAGTGGAAACAGTTTGAATTGCTACGAAGCGAATTTCGATTAACTACTTACCTCGGTATGAACGGATTTCTTCGGTGACTTAAATGCATCGCGCGCTCTTACGATGGTATCAACCTTAGTTCGCCTCTGTTCCATTATTATCTACAAATAAATCAGGCAAAAAAAATATTCAGACCACTATATACTTGTAAATTAGATCATTATTTTTTTTAGAAAAAAAAAAGACTGCAACTGTACTCAGCTTCTGATGGGAAACACGGTTGGGGGATAAAGAATTATCCCTTTTGCTGCGTCAGAAATAGAGGGATGTTAAAAGCAGTTTACTTATAGAGAAGTTTTCAATGAGTTTTGCATTTCTACGCTTAGTGTTTGGTTTAAAAGACTGGCGCCACTTTCTCATCCATTCCAACGGTATCCGGTCATTTTTTTTCCATAGTCAGGTCGTTCCAAAGAAAAGTTAATTCGTTCCACAAAAAAGTCAGTTCGTACCACGATATAGTTAGTTCGTTCCACAATAAAGTTAGATCGTTCCACAAAGACTGGCTTTTTTGTGGAACGAGTTAACTTTTCTTTGGACGGAAGTGACTTGGACCGACCTGACTATGGAACGAAATGACCGCAATTCAATCAAACAGACATTAAACCAAAACTTATCGTTATTGGCTCGAATACGTTTACCGGGCCCAGGTTCCCTGCCCGCGCTTCGCGTCGGCTATAAGTGTTTTCTTTGAGTTTTGATTGGTTCACTGGATTGTCTGTGTCCTTTGTGATTGGCCAAAGCGATTACTTTGGTTTTGGTTTTACGACACTCAATTGAGACCCCTTTAACTGTCGTTAAAAATAAAACTGAGGCACCGTATTTTCTCAATTAAACGCCCCCGTCGTTTATTTCAAAACTGGCGTTGTGGGCCCGGCGTTTATTTAAAGCCGGCGTTAAATCGGGGCCCGGCGTTTATTTATGAAGTGCAATTTTCGGAATTTTTTTTTCAGATTGATTTATTATCACCCATCCTCTCAGACCAAGGGCAGTTTGTCAACGCGGAACCGAGTTTTCCCTTCGTACCGCACTAGCAAACTGTCCCTGAGTCTTTGGGGATTGTTATTACCAAAAATAACAGCGTTATATACAGCACATGAATGATGCAAATCAGGATATGCGGCAGAGAAAACGCAACGAATATTAAAAAATAGGAGCAAGTATGGGTACAAAGTTTTACGTTCCGCATAAACGTTTTTAAGATTACCAAAATACCATAGCGTACTAGCATGACGCAGTGGTAGTTCTTTTTAATATTAGAAAAGCAACTTGTTGGTTCGAACGCAAATAAACGCCGGGGCCTCGATTAAACGCCCCCGGCGTTTATTTTAAAAACAACCGTTTTTACCCGGCGCTTATACGAGGCCGGCGTTTAATCGGGGTCCGGCGTTTAATTGAGAAAACACGGTAATTAGAACCATTTCCTTTGGCGGCAAAAACGATCAGCAAACCAATCAGAACCCGAGAGCGAAAACAATCAACCAGTGTAAAGCGCGGTGAGCGCGGGAAAACATAATTTTTTATTTCTAACCTGTAAGTGACATTTTTCTACTGCAACTTACCTCGAGGTCTTCATCAGTTATTAAAGAGCCATGACACTTCATTGGCAGTACTTTCTGTTAAATATAAAACGATCAATTTTCATTTCTAGCGGAGTTGTTTTCACAGCGCGCGAATCCCCTATTTATCACACCCCGCCATATCTTGAAAACTCTTGCCCCTCTCCCAAGCCTGTATTACGTTTCAGCTGTTAAACATTTCACTCTCAAAAACATCACAGGAATTGGACTACATAAAGAATGTCTCAACGGCTTTCATTTGAGTGGTCTAACTTGTGTCGCGTTCGGGGGAAGATTTTTTCGTACTATGGACACCGGGATAAACTCCGGCTGCGTGACTGTCCGGGGGTTGGGTTGGGTAACAGAAGTCACCAGGACGCCGTGAGAGAACACGCAGTAGACACTGCCTGTTCTTTTATTTTAAAAATCTGTGAATCAGATTGGTTCTTGTCATTGCCTTTTTGCTGATAGAACACGGTTACGCGCACGTTTTTCCTTGAAAAGGAAAATTAATCTTGCTTTGTGTTAAAAGTTCTTAAACTGCCGGTTTTTAGATATTTACACATGATAGCATCTACTAAAACAATATTAGACAAGTCGGCTTGGTCTCGTTGACATCGGGGCCGTAGTCTAATTGTTAAAGCTTAAGCACAGACGTTTTTGAGCCACGGACGGTAACCGGAAGGCGAGTGTTTAAGTTTTAAGCGGATTTTTACCTCCAAAAATAACTCAGAAATCCAACAATTTAGCACTTACAACTTGAATTCACGAACAAAACGTCGATAATTAGCGCCAAAGATTAAAGCGTTCTATTTCCGGTTGCCGTCCGTGTCTCAAAAACGCCTGTGCTTAAGCTCACGCGACAACGCACCTTTGCAGCTGTGCGAACTGGTGTTGGGTCATCTGAGTTTGATGGTAAAGCTCTCTCGAGAGGATCATCCTTGTTAACAAAACTGACATCTTCCTGTTTAATCACTGGATTAAACTCCTTGGATAAAAAGTCAACAGATTCCATTTCTGAATCCGAGGAAGAAAAAGATGAAGATGAACGTCGTTCTACACGACGAAGACAAGCTTCATCCCGTCCCCAGATTTCTACAAAAGAATGAAGAAATTTGTTGTGTTAGGGTTTGTTAATCAGGCGAAGTGCGTTACACAACTGCTTTATTAGAACATGATCAACTACTCTATGTACACTGATATCTCGGTATGATCACGTGAATGCGGTTTAGCGTGTGTCAACCAATGATCTCTGATTATCTAGCAAAGAAGGTGTTTAGCCCGAAATACGAACAACCACTATAAAATTCATCGGGTGTGTTCCCATATATATGTCGTCACTGTGCTACGTCATAACTTTACGTCTTCAGTCTCTTCTCCTTTTGAGTGTACTCTTTAGAACAATTCACAAGTCAAATTTTCCTTTCCATCGAAATAAACTAATTTTAGCTTCCAGCATAATGCTCACCGTTTTCAAAAGGCAGCAGATTCTTTTCTTCTTCTGGTTCCACTTGTGCAAGTCCTTTTGTCGCCGGTAACTGCTCATCAATGTTCTGATCTTCTGGAATATTAATTATGGCGTTCTTTTCACTTGCAGTTCTGTCCACCATTTCATAATCGTTTTGAGGCCAGGTTGGTTGTTTCTTGTTCCCTGCAGCTGGGAAATTAAACGAGAAAACATCAAAAATAGAAAAATCCCGAAGAACTGCGTTCGACTCACTCTCCACTCGCTTATTGTTGTTACGCGTTTAAGTCCGCTGTCATTCTGTACGTTTCTGAGGTAAAGTGTCCCCCTTAAAAATGTGTTTCTTCGGAACACATGTTCCCTGCCACACTCCCCCAGGAAGCTTGGGTTGAAAGGAGTAGAGCAGTACCTCTTGCGAACCTCTAATTTCAGAGGCATTCTAAAACAATATTGCTCATTGTCTTCAGGGATAGGGGCATTGTTTGTGCCCTTTTTCCTATTGTTCTTATGGCCAATCATGTGAGATGTTCAATGAGGTGCTGGTCGACTCGTTGAAAGGACTAAACACAGGCACGCACTGCGTGCAGAGGCGTTTTGTGGGTACAAGACGCCCTTCATTTGCAATATTTTTCCTCTCTTCCCTTACTCAATGATGGCAACACATTTGCCAACTGGTATATGAGCACCACTAATAAATAAGAAGATCATCCTATTACAATTACTAATTTCTAGCTTTTGCTTCAGATAAATTTTACGAGTCTTGCAGAGACTTGGGAAGGTTCGTTCGTATCTCGTTGCATAACATGATGAAACTGAACGGGGCCGCGCAGAACGACCACACCAGTTTTCAGTCCTTGTTTACCATAAAAGAACTATTCACCCACTTCAACAGAACAATCAAACATACAACCACATTTATGACTACAAGTTAAAACATATATCAAATACCTTTACCTGACACATTAATAGCGTGTTTAACGTTCTGAATTGGAGAGGGCTTGGTTTTTGGAGTCGTGGAGGCAACAGCTGCACTGCTTTTTTCTTGTCTTCGTCTGATAGCGTCCTTTATCTGATGAGACAAAAAAGAGTCGCAATTTAATCCCATTTTATGTTCTGAGGCAAAAAAGAGTCGGAATATAATTGTGTATATTTTTGCGGGGGTTGGGGGGGGGGGGGGGGGGGGGCAACCCGGGAGTAAAGTGGGCAAGAGCTCTACGGGGGAGTGAGTTTCACAAGGTGACAATGCGCAACATTTTGCAATAGAAATACACAAAGAGGTGGGAATCACTTAGGAGGGGGCGACGAACCGTGAGTAAAAGGTAGGGGAAGGGTGGATTCACCCCCAGCAAACCACCCCCCCCCCCCCCCCCCCCACTCCGCCTCCCGAGTATTTGGTATCCATTTGTTTAATTCTCAAGCGTCAAATCAATAAACAGAGATCAGAACAAAAGATCTCTTCCTTCTTCAATCACTGCATGAATTTAACCTATAACTCCCACCAATACCCGCTGAAACAAACGCATTATAACAGTTGCATCTGTCTTTGTCAATATTTGTAATTCTAAAAAGTGTAAAAAGGTTACTTGACAACAGCCGAAACTGTTGGAGAGTGTTCCTTTTTTGTTATTTGCCTTTGTTTCGAGCTGTGAGACATCATTCTAGGTATAACACCTGATAGACGTGTAGCACATGGCCCATTGCACATAATCAGTACGTACAAATTGGTAGGCAGAACTGACCAGCATGACTCGATTCAGTTGTGCTGTGTTCGAAACAATTTATTCCCCTTACTTGCTTATTCAACAAGCAATGGAAGATGAATATCATCAGTCCCTGTAGTGAATTAGCAATGGCGAATATGTACTGGAAGATGATCGTAGATGGGTTGAAGCTCAGAAGTCCAAACAACCACGTGATTCCAAGCAAGGGAAGAATGACCGCGGAAGCCTTGACTCCAGCTTTCACTTTCTCTATTTGCGTTTTATTCTGTATTTGCCTTGTTCCCATCATTTGACGAATCACCAGGATAAACACCACAATATTAACCTACGTGGAAAAACCGTTTGTTAGCTTAGACGATGACGTGAATAAGTAAAGATATTTTTAACTATCTTTTAGTTTCATTAGTGCTTTCTACAACTCGGTGGACCGACATAAATTTTTCTAAGATCGTTAAACCGCAAATTATTTTAACTGAGAAAAATTGAGGGCAAAGGAACTGCCACTGACCAGGATAATGACTATTGCTGGCGCAATAAATGCCCAAATAAGTCCACTTGGGACATCAAGCCAGCAAGCTTCTGGCGAACCATAGCCATCGGTTTGAGTAGCACCTAACGAAATGGCGACTATGATCATAGGGAAACCTAAAAAGTAAACAAATCCCTGAAACAAATAAACTATTAGTTTCTTAAGCAGAAGCCGTCAAGTTGATAAGGTAAATATTAGCTGACATAGCGAATTTGGAAAGCTGCCGTTTTGAGCGTTAGCCCTTTGTAGGAGTTTAAAGGATGATTCTGGGACGCATGTCCACTTGCATTGAAAGATAAATTTCTAGAAAAAAGTGCAAGTTGCGAGGATTATAGGAGGCGTTCACAGAGAAGAAAGCAAAGTGCAATGTCCATGTCCGGGGGACTTTCGAAGATGAACTTGGAAACAAATGCATAAAATAATATAACAAAATTATTCAACACGTATTCTAATTCAAAAGAACTTTACTGAAACTGCAGCCAGGATTCATAATAATAATAAATTTAAACGTTCGATACTGGCTTTGAAAAGCATAAACACGCGGGGTTAAGCATACGGGGGATTCATAAAAAACTTCGATCTTCATTGGTTTGTGATGGAGCTAAACACGTATTTGTGAATTATTAAAAACTAGCAAGGGTATATAATTGCAATTCCAGAGATTTGATTGGTTTACAGGCAATGGTGTATGAGCTCATATACCATTGACCACAAATATCGTGGCCGATACGCGTCCACGAAAACAGCTAGGGAGGTCAAATATTGCAATTCTTTTGGCGCGTTTTTAATAAAACAATTATTTCACTCGCGCTTGTTGGATATGAGATCGTTATAGCCAACGAGGCGCGTAGCGTCGACTTGGCTATCTTCCATCTCATATCCAACGCGCGCTCGTGGAATTGTTAAATATAAGATTGCTTGAGTTTGTGTGTTTGTCTTTGAGTCAAAAGTAAAACAGTGAAAAGTAAATTTACCCCATCCAAATATGTAGAAGTACTTGACTTGGACAGCAACTCCGCCTCCGAACACTTTCACAATTAAGAAATAGTGTAACACGCCCTCGCACAGCATCCAACAGAACAGGGCCAACAAGAAGTAGTGCAGTAAGGCCGCTAGTATAGTACAGCCCACCTGACAATCACAGAATAATAACGTATTAAACAAAATCCGTAAGGTAAAGGTAAAGTCTGCATACGAACCTAGTGGCCCATCAGGCCGGAGCTTATCCTAGTTTCCGTAGCATGAAGCGACTGTTTTAGGAGTAATTCTACCTTCCCCCGCCCCCGGATGGAATGCTAGTCTATTGCAGAGTTACCCTCAGCAGTAAATTCGCCGGTACCCATTTATACAACTGGATGGAGAGAGGCACTATAAGAGTAAAGTGTCTTGCCCAAGAACACAACGCAATGCCCCGGCCATGGGTCGAACCCGGACCTCCCGATCCGGAGTCCAGCGCACTAACCATTAGGCCACTGCGCTTCCCACTAAACAAAATCCGTACCGGAGTTTAATTCCTGTTTCAGTTGTACGAATTCGCCATTAAATAATTTTACTTTCTATTTCCTGGGTGGAGGGACGAGCGGTTAGAGTGGTGCCAAGTACACAACATCGTGACCCCGGCCAGGACTCGAACGCAAGTCCAATGCATTGACCAAGAGACACCGCACCTGCACAAGCGTACATATGAATACATGATTAACTTATTTGTGCACGAAGACAATCCCGAGTGAAAAATTTTGTGCGTTGTATCCCAAATTTTGAACGGGACTGGCTCTACACAGGACTTCCTCAGCCTTAGCCAAAAAGGGTCAAGTTGCAGGGTGGAGAACTCCCCCTTTCACTCCGCCCTCGCACCGAGGCTCTTTTCGCATTCGCATATTCGTCGATTTAACAACCTAAAGAACAAAGCTTTTCAAGACAACACAGAGAGAGTATTCTCTGGATCAGTAGAAAGAGGGATTGAAGAAGATGAAGGGACAATTGTCTTAAGCTCCCGTTTCCTTACTAATTTTCTCGGGTGGGAAGTGTTTTACTGGGAACCAAATCTCTTGCAGATTCCGTAGGCCACTTCAGCCGGGACCCGAGTGGCGTAATTTGCATATATCACTCTTGTAAGTGTCGTATCGTTCAATGACGTCACGATTCCCGCCTTTTTCAGCTTTGTTGAATGAACTTGATTTTTTCAGTACTTAGTACGTGTAAAACTAGTTTACAAGTATTCTGGATGAGTTTCTATATCCTGGGCACCGGGTATTTTGTATTTTCTAGGACGTCCACCCGTTTAATTTTTGTAATTGTCGTCTATTATTATCCCTTGTATTAATAATAATAGTCTTGGGGTCTCAGGTGACGTATTTGTACTGTAGCATGTAGATTTCCTACCTTGTTATCTCTGGCAAATTCTTCAGATATGAAAAGAACACACGATACGGCCAGAGCAGCGCACAGGTTCAACAGAACTTTAGCTCTTGGGCTTTTCACCGCTCTCCAGAAGAACAGAGTAGCAGCTATAGTGATGGTCACGGCGAGGAGAGAGATGGAACAGCCGACTATTGAAATGATTTCCAGGGCTTTTGTGTGAGCTTCACCAACCTGGGTATTAAGGAAATAAACAGTTTTCCTTGAGTCATCGTCCAGATGAAATATTTAAGGCGGTGGCATGCCGTTTTTCCGCCGCGTATAATGGGTTTAATGCGAATATCTCGTTCGCGTTCCAAGCAATTCAAAAACTGTTTATTGATCCCATGAATCTATGTTTTGCGGTGTTTCATAAAATTTGGGGTTATTTTGGGAAGAGATAGTTTTTCTTAAAGGATTATAAAATTTAGAGAATTAAGAAATATTCAGCGATGATTTTATGTCGTTTGTTAGAATTTGATGGTTAAAATTAGTGGATGGAAACCAAAACAATCTCCTGATAACTGGGTGCTCTAGCGTTGGAGTCAACTGTCTGGTGGTGTTCCAAAAATAATTTTCTTTCTATCCCTCAATGTTTCACTCAAATTCAGGTAGAACCCCGCCTTAAGTTTACCCATGCCCAGATATCACACGTACCAATACTCTGGAGTTAACGAAAAAAAAAACATAAAACATAAAACTTCCTTTAATAATGTGCTCCAACCACTATGTTGTATTTCAATTATCATTGCTCACAACAATACCGCAAACTCTCGTATCCAGGAATGCTTTCTCGATTTTTTTATGATAATAACGGACGGAAATTAACACTACACTCGACGCCGTTTTGGTGGGAAAGAGAAGTTAGTTAGCATCGCTAACAAAAGTAACGCACGTAAACGGGATCGCCTTTATGTAAAAGGCAAACCAAGCTTGCTGCATAAGGGCGGTATCAAGGGTAAAGAAAAAAAGGTCGGGTAGCATCTCTCGCAATGTCTCGCATGAATGGCTCGCTATCCTTCAAGAGAATAGAACAAACAACAGGAACAATGTCCCTAGCCACCAAAACAATAACAACTGCTACACTAGAGGACCAGTAAAATTGTGAGCTTACGAGAGCTGATACACTCCTGGAAATAAAGAGACACTTCTTCCCTTCTTTTTCTTCCAACTTTTCCCCTTTATTTTTCCTATATTTTTATTCCTTTCCGAAACAAAGTGGTTCGTTAGGCTGCGAACAGGCTTACTGATGAGATCACATGCACCGGCGGTGAAGCTGTGAGAATGAGCCGGTGATCGAACCGAGCCGACTTTTTCTCGCGGTTCCAGCAAGTGCGTGTAATCCTCAACGTAGGCCTGCTTCCAGGCTATGGCTCGAGTGGCAATGTGTCAAAAATTCACTTACAGGTGCGCCAAAGGGATCCATGAGCGAGGCAAAGATGGTCAGGTGATCACACTCGCATGTTGTTATGTCGATGTCAGACTCGCTAGGTACAAGTCTGCAGCCGCTGGTCTGCCATATCGCGGATTCTCCGGGCCGCCAAAAAACGCACTTTGCTTGTGGTAAGACTCCAGTTGGAACATTTACCTTAAAAACAAAAAGAACGTTTCTTCTTCTGTTACAAGTTGGATGGAAATACAAATTGTTCCTACTTATTACCATACATTTTATAAAATGTTAGTTTAGATAATTTGGCGGTACATCAAGACAATGTTCCCTTGTTGATTGTTTCCTTTATTCTTATCACCGGTCTGCATGGCATGCTCTTGATATCGTAAGGAGAAAAAACACGTTGATCACTTGTGAGGCTTCATGATACGAGCGCTCTCGAAAATTCTGGCGTACGCTCGCTCGAGGAATGTAACAATGTAACACAGTCGAACCTCTCCTTAGTGACTAAAAGTTACGGACACTTGTATAATACAGACACCTCCCGATTACGGACAGTTGATCACTTGGTCCGAGCAATGACCAAAATGTCTGCTGGTATTATGTATGTTAAACAATCGAATAAGGGATTTATTATTCCACTCATAAAATAAAGTTTGGTCCGGTCATTTTGTCGCTCCGCTTTCAGTCCGTATTTTTGCCCTGTTCTACACTAGTACAGTGTAGTAACGTGGCATATTGTGGGCGTTGTTCGGCCCTAATATGGTAAAATGGCGCAATAGTGGAATAATAAAAGGAATTATTGTTTATAAACAAGGAATTGTTGCTCCTAAACGACTACGGGAAATCCTTTTTTGTTTCGGAATTTGGCAAAGTTTGTCAAAACTCTCAGTGCAGGTTCTATTTCAGTGGATTGACCTTAATCCTGAGGTTTCTTTTTCGCAACCATTTATTCGTTCACCTGAAGTTCAAATACATGAGATTTCATAAAATGTTTACTTTAATATAAAAAAGTGAGCTTCAATACCCTGTTCTGAAGAATGACCTTTACTGGCTTGTTCAAAACGGCTGGGGGCCTGGGATCGATAGTGGAAGAGACGATAGTGGTATTAGCGGATATCAGAACCTCATCGTCATCGTCATCATCTTTGCTTTCTTTGCCGAGTGGTAAAACATCGTTCAACGTGAGATAAACCAAGGTTATAACGCGAGAATCTCGGGATGATCTAAAAGCTTCAGGAGGCAGCTGGATGGAACTTTGATTGTACGTTACATTCAAGCCTTTAACTCTCAACTGAAAAGCAAAATGAACAGAAATTATCTATAAATTATCTTGTTTTCACGGTGCCGAGACCGCGTTTGCATTTTTCAGTTCCTGCGTCACCATAACTGCAATGCCGTTCCCTGCTATTACTGCGTTACCACAAGCGCTTTACTGTCAGCGTGTTAAAGCTATTGCATTACCGTACTTTCATTATCGTTGCCATTTGGGCGTTACCATTAACATAACTGCGTTACCGTTAGCTTGACCACTTTACCATAAGCTCACCCATGCCCACATTACCATTACCGCATAACCATCACCGAGTTGCCGCTTCCATTATTGCGTTATCGTAGACGCGTTAGTCTCATCGCTGTGCTGTTGGCGGGTTATGGTTAAAAATTACCGCTCCGAGCCAGCATAACCGTTACCGGCTTAGCGTGTTAATACAAACATTACCGCGTTACCGTTAGCACGTTAATCGGTATTTATTGTGGCTACCATTATCGTTATTATTTCATCAAATAGTTATCAGTTATGTTCAGTTATCAGCTATCATTTTCCAAGTAACTATTCACTAGTCGCATGCGTTAAGTCAAATTAGTTCATACCATACTGTTGTTATTTGCTCGATCGATTCTCATCACTAGGTTCTTTGTTGGAACTACTCTTGGGTCTGTCGGCCCAGTGAATGTGGCAGCGGCTCCCAGACCATAATCATCCATTGCCTTGACCAACCTTTGACCTTGACCCTGATTCAACTGCAGGTCAAACAAACAAGTGATCAACACGAAATGAAATGGAGAATAGCCCGCAAAAATGCGAGACTGAAAACATTTTCTCTCCAGTTCTATCGAGTTTTAGCACAGCCCATCCCAGAGACTAACTATGGCCATAGTCACAATCTAATTAGTAAATAAACCCCTTCAGGTGACTGGTATATTGGAGGATAATGCCCGAGGCTGAAAGATTGTCCGAAAAATGAACAGTTGGCCGAGAAGCGAAGCTTCGAGGGTAACTGTGAAATTATGAGGACAATCTTTTAGCCAATGGCATTATCCTCCAATATACCAGCAAGCCAGGAAGGGGTTTATTTATTTTATAACCTTCCGATTAATTTCTTCAACGCGCTTCATCGCGGGAAAAAGGAAAAACCTACAGCGCACGATAATCACGGTAAAAATAAATGCAAGTCGATAGGTTTCGAATTTCTTTTTTAACACTGTGATTTTGTTAAAACGTTAGACCTGAAAAGGTCACTTTTACGTTTGTTTTGCACTGCTATAAAAAATCGGACGACGGATATCAAATCGGACGGGGTATATTGGCTGATACCCGTCGTCCGATTTTGTACCACGTGCTGTGTTTTGTCCAATGAGCGCGCGCGAAAATTAATCGGTGGGTTATAATTGACTTTAGTCTAATGTCCAGAGGTGAATATAAGAATAGGACATTCTGATTGGTCGAAAAGCTCTGGTTTATGACGCTATATTCACCTCGCTACGAGGTGAATATAGCATTTGAGGGCTTGGTTACCCAGCCACGCCACCTTTGCCATCCAGGCAAGTACACATGGCGGCATTAACTGAATGAAATTTTCGTTCATTCAAAAGAAACTACTCCCAGTCCGGAGTATTTAACACAGTTGGAATTTTGAAAATTGTCTACCAAAGCTTTTGGACCGAAAATATTCTCAAGAGATGCTTCGCAAGGCATTAGAATTGATGGTAAACACAGTGGATTTGTAGATCGCACGCGGCCATGAGAAAGTCAATAGATCGATTGACCCAAAAATACTCAGTTCTCCGCAGACCAGAGCTGACTCATTTCAAGAGGATTTACACAATTGTTCAGAAGTCGCCAAGACTGAAAAGAGGTACCAGATATCTGTCTTTTTCGCAGTGTTTGTTTTGTTCCGTGTTATTGCTGAAACTAAAGTGTAAATTCTAATTTACATCGATGAATTAAACTTGTTTACACGTATGCAAGCGAGCACATGTGTTTATTGTCAGTGTATTGTTTCCGTGTTTTAGTCCTTTATTTTCTAGTTCTTGATATTCACCTTTGAAAATTAGACTAAAACAATTATTCGCCTCAGGCTCAGTGAATCTCGGCGAATATTCCCCTCGACTTCGTCTCGGGGAATATTCACCGAGATTCACTTCGCCTTCGGCGAATAATTGTTAAATATACAGGCACTTACTCTCGGTTGAGAGAAGACCCTCGGAGTGCGTACATTAAGGCCAAACATTTTGTAACCAAAACAGTCCATAAATCTGTTTTATCTCCATTCTGTGTTTAACAGAACAGCCACTGGGTTAAAAAAATTACATTACTCGCTCTTGGTTAGTATGGACTGTGGCAGTTCATTACAGTTATAGCCGGAAAATTCGAGTTCGCAGGGGGACGATGACATGAGCCGGGGTAAATAATGGCTACTTTTTGTGGTTTTTCCTGAGGTTATTTTGTTGTCAAACGTGCAAACACAGCAAGCGGAAATAAGCTGGACTGAAACTTACTTTCTCGAGTTCTAGCCAAGTTATACGGTTCGTTGTTTCCAACAAGTTACTGGCCACTTGCGTGAAATTCTTAGTATCTTCCTCTGCACTCACGTTGCCTTGTTTAGCATTGTAGTCGGCCAGTTTAACAAGTATCTCCACAGCTATAACCAAGTCGCCTCCGAAGATCTCTGGTGGTCTTGTGGTATCGTTTTCCGACACTGGCTGAGTGACGTTCACAAGTTGTGATAGGACTTGTTGGGCGGTAGTATTTGAATGAAAATCTTCCATAATTGCTTCGATCTAGTACGCAGAAAATGGGAATGACGATTAGATACAGAGAAATGAAATACTAAGCAAAACTCCTTTGACACAGAAGAAATAAGCGAAATAGTACTACCAATAAACGGAAGGTTTATAAAGGACAGTGAAACACCATGAGTTGTACCCAGCGCTGTTTTCCCACCAAAATACGACGCGTCCGTCTTACTTTCCCGCCAGAAACATGATACTCACATATCCGTACATTATAACTTCAACTTATTGCTTTTACTTTTCCGTGGATGAATGAACGAATGAAAGAACGAAGTTGCAACGGGTGGTCACGTGTTAAACCGTGTTTCCGCACGCAGCGGTCAAACGCACTACGCGCGCGCAGTTCCCGCCAAAACTACCACTTATAAACGTTTCAAATTTTCGGTGAAATCCTCCGCTTTCAAGCCAAAATTTAAGACATTCACTGAAACGTTTCTACGCCCCATATGCAAAGAAAATTTAATCATTGTTATCCATCAAGCTTACCGGCTGGTAATTCAGTTTACCACGGTTTTAACGTTTTCTCATAAATATTAAAGTCTTGAACATTTTCGCTTCAAATTCTTACAAAGTTCGCGGCCGCAAAAAACGGAAGTGGCGTTGAATTTTTGGGTTTGACCACTGTGAAGTGTTTCCGCCGCTTAGAGCTTTTCTCTTACCTCGCCACCTAACCTGAGAAATGCAGCTGAGCTGCAGCCCACAAAGTTGGTGTCTTTCCACGTTACGTCCTCAGAACAATCACGTGAAGCGGTTCCTACAAAGAATTCAGAACGTGCCGCTCACTTAATGTAACGAGTCCACTCCAATAAAATTTCTAATATATAGATTTAGGCAGGCCTAAAAGCGGAGTTCCCGTTTATCTTTTTTTTTTTTGCTCGAGTAAATTACAGTGTTACCAAATAAGAAACCACACTATATTTCTAAGCTTATACGGTGGCCCATATAGGTACAAAAAACCTCTCATGATTTTGTTGACGAAAGCGACGTCAATTTATTTCGTGGTTAACCCGTCTGAATTTTCCTGCCTTTAGTGACAGGTTATAAAATTGAAATTGACGAGTGCACTTTATTGGGTTCCTCACGTACGCACGTAGGCGCAAAACAAATCTTAGCAAAACTTTTTACAACGTTTACTGTACACTAATTCGTAATACACCTCTAGGACCTCTATGAGTTATTCAATGTAAAAAGAACCTTGACCTTGTTATGATTACTACAAAACTGTCAGGGCAAGAAAATCAACTCAAGGCAAAAACAAAGTACGTACAGAAAAACAAAGTGAACTCGCTGCTAAACACAGTAAACTAAATGAACTCACGCCACGGCAAACTGAGAAAATCACGGCGGCAAAACAAACACTGCAAATTGATGGAACCGGTTATGTAAGTCATTTTAAAGCAGTGTCTGTGTAAGAATTGTGGCAGTTTGTGATTTGGAAAGTGGTGCACGCTAACTTAGAATAAGCTTACAATGATGTTTTGACTGTTTTGAACCGTCTTCTTTTCGTTGCATGATTTACTAATTCTGTTTTATCGTACGCGTTGCTAAATACCTAAGAGAATTTTATGTAGAGAACTGAATGAATTTTCTTCATTTCTGGTAAGTAAATATGCGGTAGGTTAAGTCTGAACCCACTCAGCCTAGCACAGGTATTCGCAACGAAACCGGCAAATTCAACACACTCACTAACAAGTAGTGATAAGAGAAACAAAACAAATGCAAGCGAGCCGAAATCGCGATTTTGATCCGTGAAGCTAAATAATTTGTTTTCAAAATCCAATAATGAACATCACAGTTAACTCCAATAACTAAAACTGAAAATAATTAGTCTAAACAAAACATTTACTAAACAAATGTGTAAAATGTACAAACATCAACATGAACAGGCTTGATAAATATTTACGTGAAGATCTGAAAACCGACACAACTTCAAATTCATTCATAAATGAAGTATAATTCTCTCAATATAAAATTAGGCTTATGCTTAGTGCATACATTTACGTTTGTTACCTCATTACTGAAGAAGGCTTATAAATTCTGCAGGGATAAGCTTTCAAACGAGCCCAATAACATCGGAGACGAACACGGCAAAATTCGTTGCAAACTTGCAAGCTTAGTCCAACACACTTTTATATGAATTATCACCGAACATCAATTTCTTTCTTTCCATCGGTGTAGCCTTTAACAGTCTTTTATCCTTTACTTCAGTGAACTTGATCGGCTCTGAATTCACTTTTGTTTGAGCTCAATTCAGTGATATTCAGCCTTGCTCAGCCGTAGGTCGAACCCTGCACATCGCGCTCTTTTTGACTTGTTATCCAGTATATCATGTTCAAATCGGCAATTATTTCGGAGCTTCCCGTTAAGAGGTTGTCCTTAATAATTTGGCATAAGTTTCCATGATGTAGATGAGTAAATAAAGCGGGAAATATTCACGAAAATCGATGTTTGCCAGCAGCTTTCTTCGCGTCTTTCATTCAGCTTTAAAGGTGAACAGCGTACCAAAGATTTGCCGCCTTTTCGTACAATCGCTTCGTTTAAGTTGAAATGAAATGTCCAGATCATTTATTTAACATGAGAAAAAAACTAAGCTAATTATTTCTAAAATAGATTTAGCCAAGCCTAAAAGCAGAGCTTGTCGGTTATTTACCTTGCCCTTTATTTAAATCTGAATTTACGCGATGACAAAATTATCAGGCTAAGTAAAAAACTGAGTACTTGAGCCCGCGATCAACTGGAAAACCATTACCTGGTCAGCGGTGAACTTCCAAAAAAGACGTCACCTCGATTAGCTCTACGCCTGAGCCCGCGATATGGTCATGTGATACTGGTCAGCGGATACCTTGTTTTGACAGCTGTCAATTGAGCATGACATGGAAGTTCAATATCAAAGATTTAACAGTAACCAAGGCGGTAATTGTCCTGTGACTCCCCTCCCCCTCCCCCAGAGTCTGTACGGACGGACGGACGGACGGTCGGACGGACGCTCGTACGGTCACGTGATTACCAAATTTTCTCGGCTTGATGGTTTACCAAAATTTCTTACCCATGGTGCTCCGCTGGCGCGCTTCGCGCGCTGGAGCTCCGCTATTAAAGAGGATAGGTGAAGCTTTGTGAGGGCAATTTTGCTAGTTTGTGCGATTTTAAGGCAATTCTGTCACGCTAGGCAACAGGATTGTAGCTATTCTGTCACGCATGGTCACGCTGTTTTTAACGATGCTTTCACGCTTAGTCACGCTATTTTACGGACTTCTGACACGCTCCGTCACTCTATGTTAGCCAGTTCAGTCAGTTACGAACTGATCAAAAGGTAGCACGAAATCTAACGAACAACGGTTTGAAACTGTAAAAAAAAATCAATCAAAGAAACCGAAAAGTAATAGCGATGGTGGAAACTGGACAAGAGTAAAACAAATTTCAAAAAGCATTAATAATATATTATACATTAATAGACCTTTGTCTTCCAAGGCCCGAGGATAGATCGCGGCATATATAAATGTAATACACAGGAGTCCCATTTGTTTTGTTTTCATCAAAGATTAGACGATTGAATGAATACTCTGTTCTAACTCTTTGAAACGAATCAAACGAGGATTAAATTCCACGAGAGTCGAAGGGTGGAAGCAGTGGACTAAGTGTCTTCAACTCACCGCTGGCTCCATTTGGGCACGGTTTTATATTCATTTTGCCCGCAGCTGTAACCGACCAGAGTACACCATCTAGCAGCTCTTCCCGGCACTTTGGAGCATCTAGGAGAGAAAAAAAATACAAGAGTCATGCGTTTAATTACAAAAAGCATGGGATATACCTTACATTCATCGTATTTACCACGTCTTGTTTCTGTTATATATATATTTATACAACAACCGAGTTACTGCGCGCATTGTGATTGGCTGATGCCTGTCATCTATTAGAGTACAGACGCACAGATGACGTCACTGCGTGGTGTGACTCGCGCGCGTGATCAGAGTTCATAGTCCAAGTCAGTCTTCTCGGCAAAGTCTTTCAAAACTTGCAGCGAAAAACAACTAGAGAAAATTCAGCTTAATTATAAATCTACATCGAGGAATCGAACAATCCGCCAAATACTCTACACCTTGCGAGACATTTAACTTGGCTAAATAAGCTTAAAGTAGACAGTGACTGATTTGGAAAATATTTTTCGAATGCTGCAAGTATTTGTCCGATGCTCGAGCAGTTTGAAGACGCTACGCTGCGCTACGGGAAATCTATGAATGGCAGTTTAACGCCGTTGAACGCTTACCTTAAGTTAAAGCTTGCAGAGTATAAATGGAATAAAGGTCAGTTTCTTTTGTTGACATTTCATTTTTCCTTCGTATTGCGTATTTTAAAACCGGTTTAACAGTGCTTCGTCATTACGGAAAACTATCTCGAAATGAAAACAATTGCAACCGAGGCTCACCGGTGAAGGCGCTTTAGCGATACTGAAGTGTGCAGAAGTCTTGTTATTGTATAAAACAAATAGATTCCATTTTGCCGTGCGTCTGTTCAGTTATAGATCAGAGATGACGTCAAAATGTGGTAAGAACATCAGTGACCCACTCGCCTAGCGGCTCGTGGGCCACTTTTTTGTTCTTACCACATTTTGACGTTATCTCTGATCTATAACTGAACAGACGCACGGCAAAATGGAATCTATTTGTTAAATAGTCGCACTGGATAGTCGCATGCACTTTCTTTCCCTTTCACTCAGTTTGGCTTTTGTAGGGAAGGTATAAAATGATTTTCTTTCGTCGTTCAATGACCTTACCTGGTTTGATAATGATCAACTCTGCCACCTCGCTCCTTGACAACACTTTTTGTTGAACCGACATCTCACAAACAAATTTCCTCACATGACTCTCCCCTCCCTCGGGGATTTGCAGATTTGTTGCTGTGAAGTTCATTTCCTGATGACGTACTTCATTGTCTCTGTTCGTCATTTCTATTATAAGTACGCTTGCTCCTTTCCTAAAGCCACTGACCACACCACAGGTAAACGTTGCTTTGTCACCTAAAAATTTAAATGAAAATTCACGGCGTTTTACCCTCCCATGGGGTGCAATATTGTAACTATAAAACTTTTCGTCAAATTGTTGGCGGCTACACGTTGCTGCAAGCTTTTTATTGAAAATAGCAAAACTTGATTATTAAATTATTTTTTGAAAGTTTTATTTGTATTTGGAAGATACCCCCAAGCACAAGCACAAGAACGAGCATGAGCAGAAGCAGGAAAAAGCAAAAGTACGAGCCCAAGCGCACACTAGCACAAGCGCAAGGACGAGCAGGAGCCCGAGCACCAGCACAAGCACAAGGACGATCACGATCACGAGCACTAGCACAAGCACAAGGACAAGCACAAGCTTCAGCTCGAGCACGAGCACAAGCGCAAGCGCAAGCACAAGCAAACAAATCTGGCCAGTGGAGAGCAATATGCAAACCGATATCTTAAAGATATAGCTTGTATTATCACTGTATACGTCACTTCGCACCACACCTTTTGATTGGTATCCGGTCACTTCGCTCCATGGTCAGATCGCCCCCAACCAAAGTCAAATCGCGCCATCGAAAGTCATATCGCTCTCAAACTAAAGTGACTTTGCTCCTCTTTATAAATTGTAAGTAAAGTACGACCGAGTTCGCTCCAAATAAACGACCTAGAATATTTCTCGTTCTTTAAACGTGAGAAAAGTGTGGCTTGGTTGGGAGCGATATGACTTTGGCTGTAAGCGACCTGACCATGAAGCGAAGTAACTACAATTCTTTTTATTTTTGTGTTTCGATATCGTTCATGAGTCCTCAATCTACAATATTATTGAAATTTTATTCCGTAATTTACTAACATCTAAACTTGTACATGTAAAAGACTGGTGTGGCCAGCCTAAATATGTAACACACATTTAATTTATAGATACACTGTCAATGTGACCAAGCTGCAGCAAAAAGAACAAAAGTAAGTCAACGCTCGGTGTGAGCTCAGGAGACAAGCTTACCCACACGCTTGGTAACAGTTCGAGGGGTAATCTCAAGTACAGGGACTACTCCAATAAATACACTCGCTGTACCATTTTGATTTCCTTTGCTAAAAAGAAAAGATTATAAAGAAAAGTGAGGACATACTTGCTGGTAACTCGGAAATGGCTTCGAAATTCAATTAATTTTCATAGCTATTTTTGGGAATAGGCCATTTTACAGTTGTCTGCTTAGTGACCTGGCCATTGAATGGTAGCGAGGCTGGAGTTGACCTTGTTTTGATACAGACCTCACTGCTTTTGTTTTGTAAATTAAGTTTTTCTGATGCTAACTAGTTTTCATTTACATAATAAAACACAGAGGTTTGTATCAATGCAAAGTCTCGCTACCATTCAGAGGCCAGGCCACTGAGCAGACAACTGTAAAATGGCCTATTTTTAGCGTTGAATCCAAACTTTCTTTGAATCTGTGTGTCTTGGATCTGCTCGAAGTGTGTCAAAAAGTCTTTATGTTTGTCGCTAATCGAGAAAGAATCTTAATCCTCTCTGCTCATATGTTAGACACATACGCAGAAATACTGTAGAAATTCTCGGAAATCCTTCAATTTTTCCGAAAGTTTCCCGAACGCTCTGCGGAAATCGTCCATAGATTTGCGAAAAATATCTTAAGACTAAATTTACACTATTGCTCCAACCCTTTGCCAGTGACGTTGTGAAGTTATGAAACTTCAACTTAGCTGCCAGTCGGGAAAACAACTTCCCTTTTGGCAAAGTTTTGACAAACTGAGGAATTTCCGATTTCTTGACGTCCAATCATAAAATGGACCGAGCACTTGGCAGCACTCTGAGTATTTTCCGTATAAACTTGTCGCTTTGAAGATACGCCCTAGTATTTTCATAGCAGCCTTGCTAACGAAAATCGCACGCTCAGTTTAAACTCGTACCCAGATCTCTAATTCTCCCCTTTGGATTAGGACTATTGGGCACTTTCCACCGAGAATGATGACTTTAATTTTTCAGCTGTAGAAAGAACTTCATAAACGTTCATCTTTCCTAACTTCATACTTATTTTTTAGCTTCTGTTAGCTTACATTGCTTGACAGACATAGTCTCCCTCGTCTTCCGTCATTACATCTCTAACGGTCAAGCGGGAATGACGTACTCCAGTCTCGACTTTTGTGCGGTGACTTAGACCAATCACTTTTCCTGCTTTAAACCACCTGATATTGAGGTCGTCCGGCCCACCAATCACAGTACAATTAATGACAAATTTGCTGCTCACGTTCACCAGCAAATGGGATGCATTCAACGTTACACTCTGTGGGGGGCTCTGTCCTGACAGAGCAAAAATACTTGGACTCATCAGTCCAGGCCCCTCGCTGTTTTCAGCTCGAATTGCAATCTCATAAACAGTGTTCGGTAGAAGCCTTGATAAAGTCCAGTTGGACCGATCACATCCATCAGATACGGTTTTTTTGTTCCAGGATGCGCTTGTGACGTTTGGCCGATAAAACAATACATAGGCACAATCGCGGCCCCAATCACGTAAGTCAAGAGCCTGGGAAGAGAAAGTCAGAGGCTCATTTTAACGAATTAACATCTTACATTTTAATAAGTTATATGTACTGTAAGCTGTTTTATCCATGATCGAGGTTATAAGTGATCTGTTAGAATTTTATAGCTTAAAGTGAACTTTTCTTCCTATTTTTAAACCCACAGTAAGCGACCACTTCACACCGCGAAGTTGCGAAGTTGAACTATCTGCGAAGTTGAACTCAAGTCAACTTCGCAGGCATGCTGGCGGTAAAGACCTGCGATGAACTTTGTTGCCGGCGGTGTAAGCTCTCATATGTGGGAACAGTATCCCAGGCAGTACCTTACAACAGTAGTAGTTTTTCGTGTGTATTACTGTAAGCAACTTCTATGTGTCTTTACTACAAATAAAAGTTTATTAAAAAAAAAATCCCAGGCAGTACCGCCGGTTATGTCTCAATACGAAAGAGTAACGCGACGTCGTACAACCATTATATGAGGATAAAGTTTGTTCTTACATAAGAACACTTTAATTGTAATTGTAATTGTCAACTTCGATCTTTTCACAAAGACAAGTTCATCGAACTAACTCCAAACTCAGAAAGTTACAGGAACTCATTTTATTGTAGAACTATCAGAGAATGGAACGCCTTACCAAACGGTGTTTTAGATGTTAAAAAAAGTCAATTATTCAAGAACGCTCTTAGATTGGAATGATGGCATTTTAATTAGGTTCTAATTTTTTAATCATAATTAACTTTTCTTAGTAATTCTTAGTGATCTTTTTAAATTATTTCCATATTTTATTATATATTTTTAAGGTCTTTTACCCTCCCCCCCCCCCCCCCCACCCAACTTTTTTTTAATCTTTTTTTATTATTATTAATGTCTTGCAGTGATGGGAGCATGCCTCCCTTTGCAAGACCCCCCATAATATAGATATAGATATTTAGAATATAGCCGCTGTATACACGCAATGGAATTCTAGCGGGCATTATTTTTTTATAGAACATAGCTAAAAACTATAGAAGCCCGGTACCCCGGATGCAACTTTTGCTGCGTTACGAATTCAAAAACATGGCGGCAACAATCTTTTAAAGTTGTCATTTTATTTCCTTAATTATTGCCGCTAAAAACAGTTCACCTGAATAAGAATTACGTTTCGGTGACTGGGAAGATGAAGACGTGGACGAATTGTTGAGCAGTGAGTGCCAGGAAGGCGGCCGCTTTGAAAACTTGCAAGAGACTTAAACAAAATTGTTACGGAATCGTACTCTAAGAGCACAAAAGCAAACACAAAACGGGCTACAAAGGTTTTTCAAGGTAAGTACAGTGATATAGAAATTCAATTTCGACTCCAAAACAGCATTAAAATGGATTTGATTGCTGTCGTCAGGTTTCTTGGCGTAGTGTTTGTTCATTCAGATCAGCACGCGCGCGCAAGTGTTTCTTTTTTAATTATTTGCATTTCTATGCTATATTCTAAACCCACTAGAAGATGGTTTTCCATGTCCTATAAGAAAATAATGCACTTTTGAGGTCTAGAAAAGCAGCTGAATGCCCTCGCCTAACGGCTCGGGCATCCACTAGCAGCTTTTCTAGACCTCAAGCGTGCATTATTTTCTTATAGAACATGGAAAACCATCTTCTAGTAGGTAAATAGATTTCTGACATCCGATGTTCACGAGTGACTATTGGCTCATAGTGACATGCAACTATTGCAACTTGGAAATTAAACTGCCGCGCTGAATTTATTCGAAATACTAGATCATACTAGACGAGTTCTTGAATAATAACGCAATTTTGGGTTTAGGTGATCGAGCCTCTAAAACGACTTCAGGATATGACTCATAAGCTGTGTTCACATTTAAGCCCAAACATGTTTAGAATAAACATGTTTCACCTTAACATGCTTGTTATTGCATTGTTCACATTAGCTGTCAGTTTTAAACACGTTTCATGCCTGGTGTGTAATTTATGCGGTTTTACGGTTCTTGCATAAATCTTGTACACTTTAACCGAAAAATATAGCTCGAAATTGCAATAAAGTTTCCATGAAATCTTTGTCTTTCTATGATTTTGTAGCCCTTCGATGGAGCAAGGTTTTCAAGCGTTTAGCGAGGAGACACTATTGTCAGTATTTACGCTATCTTCGCTAAAAGAAGAATTTTTTGTGAAGTTTGTTTTGCATTGCAATGCTGTGCGCTTGTATCCGTCGTCGTAAGCATTCGTAAGCTATGTTCTGCCAAATATTCTGCTTTCTACCCATTGCCGATAATTCCTGTTGTATCAATTCATTAGCCCATATTTTAAATAAACATTTGGTCATAGAAACTCAAAGAAGGCCCAATTTTGAAGTTTTGGGGCACTCGCCTCCTGACCGCATGTCCGCCATTTTTAACGTGTTTAGTCTGATCATGATTGAAACTATCACGCGAGGTAGTTTCAATCATGATCAGAATAATCATGTTTCAATCATGATTCGTGCAATGCACTGCCTGATGTGAACACTTTTCATAGTGAAACATGTTTCATTCGTGATCAGAGTAATCATGTTTCGGCCTAGTGTGAACACAGCTATAATTAGAACCCTTGTGATTTGACCTGTTTGTAATCGACCACCTTTCGCAAGCACTTTTACACAGGTTTGACATTATGCGCGCTCGCTTGCTGGAGGTTTGCTTGAATTTTGCTTCAAACTCAAGACGATGAAAACCGGAAGTGATGTCAATCGTTTGCGTTCGACCCGAACACTGTGTGACACGTGATCGGACTTACCGTCCAACTGACGTTTAAAACTCCGTCAACATTGCCAGGAGTACCTCCTAAATTCGCAGGAAAACGCTTAGGCCCTACAACAAAGAAAACAATAACAGAATTGCAGAGAAAAACACGACCTCTTTGTAGATATGATAGCTACCAACAGCAGATACAAACTCAAACTTCTCCATCTTGTTTTGCACGTAAGTAATAACCAAACAAGCCAAACCGTTTCATCGTTCTCGCCCTAGTCCCAACGCGTCCGATCTAATGCCAGGTTACTAAGCTACGAACGTTCTACAAACAGACGTTCTTGTTGTCACGCAAAAATCTATGGAAAAAGTGTACTGAATGAAGAGATACCAGAAAACGATCGATCATATCTCAAAGTTGGTGGAAACGATGTTCATTATATTAAAGCATTAAAATTGTGTGCAAGACTTTGAAGTGTTTTTCGGTTTGAATATATGTTAAGGCCAAGTTTAAAAAAAACAAATGCTTCTCCGCGTTCGGTTTTCTATACAAAAGAGAGCGAGCGGGTGCTTTTTTTTGTTATTTTCGACTTTTTTATTAATTCCAATTGAATGTTTTCTTTACAAATTATTACCCTACCTCAGAGATAAGTTGAAGTTTTTCGGTCAAATATTAATAAATGGAACGTCAGATTTTGACTTAACACAAATTTGGCCGAATTACGAGTTCGAATTTGGAGTCCTTTTGAGAGGGTGAATTCAGGATGCGTCTTATCTGCGGGTGTTTACGGTATACAAAAGTCAACCATCACTAGTTTGGATTACACTTGCGCCAATGAAATTAGCAATTGCTAACATAGCTTCCATAGGATATGCACCTGATTGCAATAACATTGTCATAGAAGAAAGGAAAATGAAAAAATTTAAATAACAAGCAAACAAACTACGTTTTTGGCTGTGTAATGATTCTCAAAGCAGTTATCAATACGTAATAACAATAGGTTTATGACTTTTCCTTCTCATACTTATAATTCTGCACAAAAAAACATGACCTCCTTGTGAATGGCACATTAGCTTTTCATTTTTCTTTTTTATATGACGACGTTATTGCAATTAGGCGTCTCTCGAAATCTGGTGTCAAAGTAATTTGGGTATCCCCGAGTTTTGTGCACCCCCGTTCCCAAATCCCTATTGATATGGGTATCACCTTGCAAAATCTTGGGCCCCCTTGTATATAGTAATATTTTGTGTATAGTATAAGTATAAGTGTATATTCCTATATTCCACTTAGGACGATGTAATTTTTAACAGCAATTCACTTCGAGTAAAAACATTCCACTGAGTTTGCTATATTAAGAGCAATTCTCTATAACAATCAAGCAAATTATTGACCCCAATTCAAATTTTGTTGCAGTTAGGTATTCAGGGGGGGATTTACAAAAAAGCCCTTTTTTAAGGTTGAAACTCTATTGTTGTCATAGCTACACCCAATGTTTGTTGGAGACACCAACGTACATTGCAACAATAGAGTTTAAACCTTATAAAAGGTTTAATAAACTCTGTAAAAGGCTGCGGTTTATAAAAGGTTGCTTTGTCCGTTGGCCCTTTCTCAAGTTTACAGTTTTCACTTATAAAAGGCCATTTTTGTACATCCCCTTGAATACCTAACTGCATGCAAAATTTGAATGGGGGTTCAAAAAATTTTAATTTTCTACTTTGCTTGGTTCTTACAAAGAATTGCTTTTAATGACAAAATAAGACTTCCTCATTGTATCAGTTTATTCATTCTTGTTGTTTCTTAGGGTTCTACAACATATTTGAACCTCATTTTATGTTTTGTTATAAATTACTCAGATTTCAAATGCAACTTACCAGCACCGGCGTTACCACAATACCGAGCATCGCAGATAGGCGGCTTCTGTAGCT
Source organism: Meandrina meandrites (assembly GCA_963693305.1). Taxonomy (NCBI): domain Eukaryota; kingdom Metazoa; phylum Cnidaria; class Anthozoa; order Scleractinia; family Meandrinidae; genus Meandrina; species Meandrina meandrites. Next base: position 22,727,519 of record OY855913.1, read on the forward strand.
CATACACGAAATAGGACCTACAGTTCTTCACTGCAATGTTGTTACTAATTTGACAGCAGCCATCGGAGCTACTATAACAGACTTTACGAGTCACCACACCTTCAGGGACTGTCGGGTGAGCACCAGAAAGCCAGCCCATACGTTTAGTACCGCAGCCATACTGGGATAAGCATTCGTCCAGCATCCGATCCCCAGCAGCTACTTGGAAACGGTACCAGCCTTTTAACAGGTTTGAATCGCACAAGGTGGTCAACCCTGAGTTTACTTGAGCGCGGTCTGCTTCACTTAGGACTGTGTAATTTTTACATCCATCCACTTCAAGTAAAAACATACCAGTTAGCTATATACTAATTGCAAAATTCAATCTCCTCATTTAATGGTGGAAGGTCTACAACCAAAATGCTAGAGCTTTAGTCTACGTAAGAAAGACACTTTCAGTACCTTAATCTTGTTGCTACGGCAACTAGCTAGTGATACACTAACAAAGCCATAAGAAAACCTGTACATAAATTTCCGGGATTTTAGCAATTTTCGTTTTTGACGCGAACCACATAAATGTATCTACACAATTTAATGAATTTTTTTCCTAAGGGCAAAACAGAAAAGGAAAATCCTATCCGTGTGCCAATTTTCAAAAAATTTAACCGTTAGGAGCGCACCCAATATGCTATTTTTAGATCGCCCCATAACGCTAGTTTTTCGTGACGTCATCAAAATAGAAATTCTTCAAGTTTCGGTACTGCACATGCTTACGGTTCGCTTGGTTTACTTCGCACATGCAGTCAGCTTTTTCAGTTTCAGAGTCGATAAAAGAAAGATATTAACCAGGTAGATAATATAAAATGCTGAGACACCAGGCCTCTCGAAAGTGAATGTTAAAAGTCTCAGACCCCCTGGCCGCGCGGTGTCGTTTTCTGCGTGTATTTTGAAGGAATAGGGAAGACTAAAAGTGATATTGTATATTAACACTGAGGATCATAAAAATGAATTGGATTCGAGGGAAGAAAGCAAGAAAAAGTGCATTTTTCCTGACAAAAACAGTCAAAAACTGTGGTTGAAAATCGCCATTTTGAATGTTTGAGGGTTGATTGAAAGGCTGCGTTGGTGGGGAGGGACGGGGAAGATTTGGTAGGTTGAAAGGCTTAGGAGAAGGGAATATTAAATACAAATCTATGCTTGGTTGTATCGCGCGACCTTGACTATTTAAGAGCGAGTGCCTAAAAATATCGAGAATCGCCCGGCAGGATCAAAATTTCTATTATTTCAGGAGTTTTGGCTAATTCCTGCCCCAGGGGTGCTAAATTTGAGACCCGAGCGGCCCACACCCACCCAAAACATAGCCGAGTTCCCCCCCCCCCCCCACCCACCCAAAACATAGCCGAGTTTCCCCTCCTCCCTCCGTGTGAGCTAAACCTTGAATAGCCTTGAACTATTTAGCCTAGTTATTGATTTCTTAATTTATTGTTATTTTTTCAAAAGACTATTATTATTATTATTATTATTATTATTATTATTATTATTATTATTATTATTATTATTATTATTATTATTATTATTATCATTATCATTACTATTATTATAAACTCGAGTAACAAAAAAACCTAAAGAAGGACTACATTTCCAAAGCAATAACCCAAACATGTCCGCTGATGAAGAATATCAATCAGAACCAAAGGCTCTTAGTAAATAACTAAGATCAAGATCAAACTGAAACGTCCAACCTCGTTCCCAGGGCTTTTCCCTCCTTCGTGGGGGCGGTCGGGAAAAGCTTTTCCCGACCGCCTCCACGAAGAAGGGAAAAGCCCTGGGAACGAGGTTGTGAAACGTCCACTTCGACCCTGACGGTGTGCGCACTACGATCGCACTGCATTGTGGTTGGAAGATTTCCAATATGGCGGCGAAAGCGTGGTTATTCGGTGAGTTTTGCTTGTTCTACATCAGTGGGGAGTTATATAACTGTTTATTTTACCCAGATTTCTAGTTGGGCTTCTTGTTAAAGGGTTTAAGCCTATTTTGGGTCGAATTAAGCTAGTAATCGTTGATTTCAAAGTTAAAACAGTTTCGTGTTTATTTATGGTGTAATTTGAGACCGTTCGTTTCGAGCCTCAAATTTGTTATTTCTGTTGGTTTTATCCTCAAAAATGGTCTAAAATGTTTGTTTAACTCTTCATCTACAGCGTGGATTAAACGCTCTCGACCGGCTGTTGAGTTATAGCCTTCAGAGTTGATGACACTTTAAGCAGATATGGCCTCTTAAAGGCCTATTGTTCTGGAGGGAAACACTCCAGGCAAACCTGAAAACAAAAGACCGTCGACACAAGGGACATCACGAAAAAGCCTTTCCTCAGAAAACCACTTTGGTGCAAATAAGTCTTTGGCTAAACGGGAATGGTCCGAGGCAGAAACCTCTGCAATTGTTCAGTTTATCTGCTTGTTCTGGGAAGAAGCATGGAAAGACACATGGCCAATGACGGGCGATCGAGAATTGTGGGATGCTTCTGCGAGTGCAGTCAACCAGACATGCAACTCTACGAGAACAGGTTTGTCAAAGCCAATTATTTCTAATGGTTAACTTATAACTGTTGTTTTATTTTTCAAAAAGTAACTTGTTGTGGTTTGACTTGCAGTTTAGTGAGCAGTTCATGTAGTATTTTGTCACCATCTTGTAATGTCTATCTATATTGCTATTTCTCCCTTGCCTGGTAAAATTTGTAATTTACCGGTAGGCATTGTATCAAACAACTGAACATCAACTTGCTTCAAGAGCAGAGGTTCCCTTTGAAAAATAATATTTCGGAAAACAAACAGAGATTGGCATGTTTGTATCTCTACTCCATTGAAATTTGTTTTCTGTGCTTTTCCAGTCAGGCGAAGAACTTTTCCATGTCCAAGCAAATCAGTGGCGAGAGTTGGATGTCTGGGAAATGCTGAAGTTCTTGTTGACTGTGCCCTGGACTGAGGATTAACTTTTGTAACATAATCAAAGAATAAAAATAAAAATAGCCACATGAATGGATTATCTAGCTCTAGAAAATATTTATGCCATGTTGATTCTTTGGATAAATATGTTTTTGCCGCATGATTTATAAGGTCGGTCTGTTGTTGACTTGAAAAATTATCTCATAGATGGATGTCATGGGCACCCACCCCCCCCCCCCCTCCCCAGCTGCGCCCTAAGGAAGGAAAAAAAGCGAATCTTTTTTACTAAATCTAGTCATTGTCAAATGAAGGACTCTACACACATGCACTTTTTTCCCCATGAGAAGAGTCAAAAACATAACAATGAACTTGCTGGCCATGGATCTGAATGGATGCCATTGTTGGATCATTTGGCCACCAATGATCCTATGCTTGAAAAAAGATTGTGCTGTGTAAATAATGAAATGGATTTTTGCATTGGCAGGCTTTAATTAGTTTTAAGCCTTGTACATTTTTATTTTTATGGTGATCATGTACTGCTGCATGTGACAGGTATGGTTTTTAAGCAGCTTTGTCTGGGTAGGTGTTGTTGGATTGGAAAAGAATGTAGACAAGAAAGTAGCATTTGAAATTAAAGAACCTCGCATGAATTTTTAAAGCAATATTGCGCAGTTCCAGAAAATATCTGCACCCACCCCAAGGATGGTCATTGGAAATTCTGAGAGGGAGGGGGTCTCAATAGCCAAAATTTTTTAGGGAAAGTATGAAGCTAAACTGGAATTTCCAGGTTGGGGGGGGGGGGGGGGGGGGGTGAGGGTTTAAACCAATAAACCATTCTTGGGGGAGGTATGGATATTTCTTGGAACCACACATTACTGACTGCCACAGCAATAATTTCTGAAAAAAAGCATGTCAGGTGTAGGGAAGGCAATTTTGGCATCTTGCCCAGCATAAGGGTTTTAAAGGCAACAAACGGGAACAAACGGGGTAAGGGCTTGTAGGAGCAGGATCACACGACATGTTTTGTGCGCCCTAGAATGTGTGTACAATCAGAGTTGCTTTAGCACATTGTGTAATAAGTTTGGCGGCTGTTTCTGTTTGTCCATTCATTCCAGGCTTTACAGTCCAAATGGCACATAGCTTCCCAAAAATTTGCAGAGTGCATTGCTTTCAGGTTGTAATGTGCATCAAGCCACTTTCAAACACATCACCGCATTGTCATTTGAAAGGATGCTTGTTTTCAACAATTCAGTGGGGTGTCCTCATGAAATATCCCTTTTGAGAGAGTTGACTTTAAGAGGTCAATCATAACTATGAATTCAAAGTGGTTTGGTTATATAACCTCATACAGTACATATTCTGCAATTTTATTTCCTTTATTGCTCTTTAGTTTTAGTCTCAATTGAGAAGATATATATCAAACACTTGAGAGTGTTTAATCACATTTCCAAATACCTCAAGTTTTGTCAAAAATATTTTGCTACACATTGTTTTATCTTTCTTCTTAGTATTTGAAAATGTGATGAAACACTGTCATGTTTACAGTAATTATTAACTGATCACGAGAAATGTAGAAATGAAAGCAAGCCAGCCTTAGACAACAAACTCTGAGAAAAGTGATATAACTTTAATTTTTAAAAGAAATGTTTCCTTTTTCTGCCATTTAAAACTGTTTGGCACTGATAAGATACAACAATAATTGTTATTTTAATGTCTGATGGAGAAATGGGAAAGAAACCAACTCAAGAACTGCAAAGAAAATTGCATACTAGTTGTGTAGACATAGTATTCTATAAAAACAAAGATATTTCACAAGGAAAACAACAATTTACAATTGTAAAGAAGCACGCCAAGCAATTTATTCTGAATGAATGACAAAGGTTTCAATGCAAATGAACAGTATAGTCATTCATACACAAAATTAAACAAGAACATGATCCACATATCCTTTGTCATCAGAAATCAGTTCACGCTTTTTAAGGAGGCGATATATTTCTGTCAAAATAAACGAAATTTCTTCCCCCATCACATTTAACTTATTTGTATAATTTCTGATGTATCTTATGAAGAAGTTTTAAATGACCAGCAAGTTTGTCTCCTTCGGTCACCTATTTCCTGCTGCACTACTTGAGTATGATTTAAAATAAGCTCCCACTTGTATGAAAACCTAGAAAAAAAGGACTGGTATAAGTTAATCCATAATTGAGTACATATCTTAGAAAGCACCAATATCAGTTTCGGCAAAATGAAGATAGAAAGGAATTCGCGTTCGGACGCAACAAATTAGAACCGAATTTCCTCCTGTAAAATTTCGAGTGTGAGATTCACTTCAGGTTTGCCGATAGCGAGCTTCTTTGCTGTTTTGATTGTTCTCAGCTGTGCTGTGAGCTTGTAAACAATTTTCCTCCCATGTTCTGTACAAATATAAACAAAACTACTGACGAAGAGTAAGTCAAGATGGAAGAGTAAATTCGCTGTCGCCGGGCTGCAGTGGTCTTAGGAGTTATTTTATCGGATCCGATAAAATAACTCTTGAGACCACTGCAGCCCGGCGACAGCGAATTTACTCTTCCATCTTGACTTACTCTTCGTCAGTAGTTTTGTTTATATTTGTACAGAACATGGGAGGAAAATTGTTTACAAGCTCACAGCACAGCTGAGAACAATCAAAACAGCAAAGAAGCTCGCTATCGGCAAACCTGAAGTGAATCTCACACTCGAAATTTTACATCTACTTTTACTTCTACTTCCACGGTATGGTTTGAATCTTGTAAATTATAAATATAAATACGAAAAAGACTTACCTTTCCAACTATAAATGGCTTAATTCCGAGTAAATTCGACTCCGCCGCGCGCTATGCTGAGTACTTGCGAGATGTTTACTCGACCGCGTCTCGATGTAAATGAGCTGACTTTTTATTTTCGACCATGATGCAGTGCGATCGTAGTGCGCACACCGCCTGACTTCGACCCACATCATCCACCTGATTAATAATTCAAGAAATTAAGCCAATTGCTCGTTTTAGAGTTGCGGAAAAGGGGCCAGAGACCAATAAAAACAAAATTTTACTGTTCATCTGTCGAGGGCGACAATTTTCTGTGTAAACGCCAAATTTACCGTGTGAGGTTTTAAAAACTCGCTGATTAGAAAGGCAAATAAACTAGAGCAGTAGGATAATAAATCTCTCAGATGTTTTGCTGTGTAGTATCGCTGAGTAGCTTTTTTAGTTGTCTGTATTTTGGCTTGCCGTGCGGGCTTACCTGGGCTTTATTTGCAGTTTGTAAAAGAGTTGCTTGCTACAACGGCGTAACTGCTTGTTTTGATCCGTGTGGCAGAAAAATTCAACTAACGTCGAACTGTTCTATTTTATCTTTGCTCGGTACTCCGCTTTCCAGTTCTACTTTTATTACAGCCAGCTCAGTAATCTTTCGGTTTTTGCAAGCAATGATCGTCAAAAGCAGTCCGAAGCCAAGTAACTTGCAACCAAACCGAAACTAATTCTGCAAATAGTCGTGTAAGATTTACTCCGACTTCTAAATAACTACAATAACCAAATCTCGGATTATCACGCATTGCAAACAAGAAAATGCTCGTTGTGCATGGATATTCCCTCTAAGACACGTGAGAACCAAAATGTTTCGGCTAATTTTCTTAGGTATGGGGCTCTGCTCGTGCGCGCGCGGGGGAGCTCCGCTAATAAATATTTTTTTTACTAATACGTACTTACCATAAGAGTTTGTAACTGTGGCAAACGATAGAAGCAGAATGAATAGAACAATTTTTGGAACAAGACTCTGTGTAAGCACCTCCATTGGTAATGAACTGAAACTGAAACCACACAACAGGAAATGTTTTAAAATTAAATCTAATCACACACCGCTGGGGGACCTCACTCAGAAACTTCCCTCGCAGATGCTCTTTGGGCATGTCACGCAATCTCTCGCGTAACGAGCCCTAAGAGCATCTGCTGGGCAATTCAAGCAGAACTGTGACCAGTCTTGCCCAGTAACAGTTTTCCTCTTTTTTCTTTCTTTTTTTTTGTTCGCGCGGAAAAGCTTAGAGACAGTCTGTAAACTACCTAGAGTACTAGAATATTTAATTACAGATACTGTATTTCGAGCCATGTATACATATAAGTCTCGACATTTTACCTGGACCTAGAAGTTGTCTTTCTCTTTGTTTTATTGAAATGATAAAGCTTTTCTTTCTCCCATCTTCTATTCAAGCGAAAAAGCCACCGCGGCGAGTTCCGCTTACCGATCTGCGTCTTCGTCGCCCAATTTTTTTTGTGTGTGTGAAAAGGGAAGAAAGAAAATCAGGTGAGCCCCACAGTTCAGGCACTATTACTTTGGTTCTTGTTTGTCTTCAGCAGTCCCCTACTTGTAGCTCCTAACTTTACACACGAATCGATATATCATACAAAAAGTGCATCCGACCTTTCGAGGAATTAACGGAAATTTGGGAACTTCTTTACTTACTAGCAACTTCAACGACGTAAAATCCGGTCTCGTGTATTGGCAACAGTGTTAATATGTCCGACCTTTCGAGGAATGAACGGAAGTTGTGTCAATATCGTTTCCCTGATTTACATAACACAAACAAATGCACATCTAGCCTGCGAGCAGGCTCTCCGCGCGAAAAAAATGGAGAGAAGGCGAGAAGGAAGGAGAGCCTGCCCGCATCGCTTAGGCCTGTTCTAAACGTCGTGCTACTGCCGTGCCGAACTCAAATGAATTTGGCCGGCAGTGGCATGACGATAGCACGGCAATGGTTTCAAACGTCGAATTTAATGCAGTCGCGCCAAATTCAAATTATATCAGTAACAACAAAACAAACTGCAAGCTGCAAAATAGCTTAAAATACATTGAGGTAATTTATGAATTTAGTTCGGCACAACAATAGCACGCCGTTTGGAACCAAGTCGCGCTACTGCCGTGCGGCACGGCAAGCTCTGCCGTGCTAAATAGTCGTGCCGAACTTAATTCAGCCTGCCGAACTGAATGGTTTCAAACGTCGTGCTATCGCCGCGCCTAAGTCGAATTTAATACTTTAATTTAGTTCGGCACGGCAATAGCGCGACGTTTGGAACAGGCCTAAATTTGAATACTGCGTCCAAATTTTGGACGCAAAATACTGATTGGTGGAGATTTAATTGTTTGATGACATCTCTTTCGCAAAGCAAAATGACAGACCGCAGCGATCAAGTATTCAGAGATGCGTGTGACAAAGGTTTGGAAAATTGTGGTTCTCGCTGTGTTACCCACGGGATTCAGGAAACGTTTAATCTTCCAACTCTTTGTTATTGTGGCCGAAGTGAATAAAGCGTCACTACACCTCGTTAGTTGTCTGCCCTTTTGAAGACCAGATTTCAGCGGCCAGAAACATGGGTATTTCAGCTTCATCTACGAGACGGTAGACACTTAAACCAGAAAAAAGGAAACGAAACTTGCTTGCGGTAAGAACTGCGGCTTGTTTGCGGTACGCTTTCACTCTGGTTTGCTTGAGGTTAGCTTCCAGTTTGCTTCCGGTTAGCTTTTATTTGTTGGTTAGCCGACAGTGCTCTATATATTTGTTTCGTTTTGGTGGTTTCGCCCTTTCGCTGTTTCGGGTGTAAGAACATGCTCTCAAAGACAATTGTTCTTCGCTACTGCCATTGATGAGACTTCCGAAAGCTGCAGCAAGTTCGCGTCGACAATGTTTACATTCTGACTGATTTTTGACAGCTCGCTCGACGTCGCATCAGCAGGGTACCTTGGGGGCGGCATTCAAATTTCTAAGCGATGCGGGCAGGCTCTCCTTCCTTCTCGCCTTCTCTTTCTTCATTTTTTTCGCGCGGAGAGTCTGCTCGCAGGCTAATGCACATCAAGTCCCATCAAGTAGATAATGTTGACAGTTTCCGTTTCTTGGTATTCTGTTGTGTTAAAAAATTTCCCTTGCGTACGTGACATGGAATATTTTAAATATTCACAGGCCCGTAGGGTAGATTCTGTTGAGGGGGGTTCTTTTATTTTTTGGGACGTATATTTTAGCGACAGAGGCGCGAGCCTTTTGGGGGATGTTTGGGGGCATGCCCCCCCCCCCCCCCCCAAGGAAATTTTGCAAATTTAGATTCTCTCAAGTGCAATTTCATGCATTTTGAGATCGTTACTGAGGTGGGATACATATTCCTTCAATATTAGGACTATTAGCTCTTCGGAAAGTAATTTTCATTTTAAAAAATTCTGAAATATTCAGAAATGAGTGTGTGCATTTAGACAGTTTTCAAAACACAAATATTAAAATTACATGCAGGGTGGATGAGTGTACAAGAAATTGAAAGAATGAATTATGATGAATTATCTGACATCAATTAACCAATCCAAAAGATAAGAACTTCTCATAATAATGCCAAAATGTTGCGGCTTCCTCCAATAATCCTGGCAAGGAAGGTAGTCGTCCGTGTAATCGACCGGTCAAAGTCTTTTGATTGTTTTGTGTAAATTTTTTTTGTCTTTTCAACCTCCCAAAAATGCCGACTTCAAAAATTTTAGGGGGCTCGTTCGAACCCCTCGAACCCCCCACCCTACGGGCCTGTACGTAGTTGCAGTCTGCTTTTTCTCGTACGCTTTGCAAGAGGCCATACATGAATACACTCCAATGCTCACACAAAACATGACTCGATATTTAAATTGACAATGTGCAAGCAACAAGACCTCCTTTTTCAAATTGCCTGAGTTTTTCAGATACACCAAATAATGTCGAAAATAATGGGCCTGTACTAAAACCCGAAACAACGAAACGAAACGACCGAAACTAGCGAAACCACTATACCGAAACGATCGAAACGAAACCGCCGAAACAACCAAAGCGGCCGAAACGAGCGAAACGCAACAAAATCACCGAAACAAGCAAAACTCATTACCATTATTGAGAGCTAACCAACAGGCTAAGCTGAGTGATATTCAGGCTAACCGGAGTGTACCTTGCACTCAGGTCAGCCTCTATAAATAGCACTCCGGGTAACCTGAATATCACTCAGGTTAGCCTCAAAAACGCCCAGGTTAGCCTGTTTACGGTTAGCTCTCAATAATAGTAACGGCTTTCCTTGTTTTGGTGATTTTGTTTCGTTTCGCTCGTTTCGATTGTTTCGGCTGTTTCGTTTCGCTCGTTTCGCTCGTTTCGTTTCGTTGTTTCGTGTTCCAATCAATTTGGGTATTGTCGTATAAAGAGGTAATAAGTTCACTAGTTTCAGCGCTAGCTAACAGTTGGTAGGTCTTGTATTGAAACTGAATAATTTTAATTATTTAATTATTATCGACCTGAGCAATTCTTACCTTAGTTCGTCCTGTGCATTGCCTCACAACGTTCACGAACTTCTAGCTGAAAACTGAACTGAAACTGAAACACTGGAAGACCAGACTTGGGCGTTTTGGGTCGGGAAGATTCTAACTGACAGTTTCCTTCTTGCAAGCCAATGTCTTACATGAAATCTTCTGAAGTCAAAACAACATCCTGCGAGTCACGTCAACTTGTCTATCTTAGCTTGTCTTCAAGCGAACTCGAACGGCCATAAAATCTGAGGAGGCTTTACCAATAATGCTTGAAGTTTTGCGAGAAAAGACGTAGAGTAGTTTGTATCTTGCTGCGCCTGAAGCTTTAATAATATAAGTTAATTAATGAGCATTGAATCGTGACGAATCATGTTTTTGCTTTGTTAGTGTATTTACATGTCTGGCAAACGGTTAACCTGCCCAAACAGTGTCTGCGCAGCAGCCTATAGCAAAAGGTAGGACACTATAGTCCGGCGGCTTAGCTCGAAATTTCAGTTGAATTGTGCACTTTTTGATACAAGCATGAAATTTGGCACCCTGAAAGTGGTCACCAACACAACTTTTTTCAGATAATTCTAGTGCAAACGCCAGTTTCCATAGAAACCGTAATTTATTAAAATCAATTAAATTTCGTGAAATGTTTGTCTTGCTTTATAGACAAATACTATTGAATAAATACTATTATCAGGTAGTGATAACAAGTCGTACGCCACGTACAAAATGTAGAATGAAATACCGTAATTTAGACTGTTCACAGCCCTCTACATTTTCGTATTTTTCTTCTATTAGCGAACGGCGAACGACAGCGAACGCGGGGATCGGTGAACAATATATTTTAGTGCCCTGATGAATCGCTAGAGAGAATCGCTAGCGCAAAACTGCGAGACCAAAGATGCGAGGGGGCACAACACGGGGAACGAATTTTTTCTCCATGCAATAATTGCCGAGTAAATTTTTGGTATGAAAAAGATGGTTATAGCATAACAATTCTAACAATTGTAAACCTTATTTAAAGCATTCATATCCGTATTTTTTTTTTTTTAATAAAACGTACAGTAAAAGGTGTATAAAAACACAAGAAGAAGTACTTCGTGGGGGGTCTCTCGGATGAAAATTTCATTTGCTGCTTACTAGCTGAAATTGGGAAATTGGCGTTAGAACTATGTCAAGAATTGATTAGTATGTGAATGCTTATAATCCTTGGAAAGTTTGGTGCTTGTATCAAAAATCGCACAATTTACGCTGTGGTCTTGAAAATGGTAAATGATCGGCAGTCCGATTTTTTTTTCTTTAAGTCTTGTATTAAAATAAAAAGAACTTAGCTAAATGTTGATTAATAAGTACTAAGCGATTTAAATCCAGCCCTTGGTTTACGCTAAGTAGAGCCACTTCTGCATGGCGCAGACTGCAAAAGTTCTTCAAATCACTGATCAGCACTAAAATGATTGGCAGTCCATTTTCTTTTTTAATTCTTGTAATAACCAATCCAACTATGAAACGTCGATTACAGTCAAACCGGAACTTGGCAACTTGCTCGAAAAAATTTGAATTGAAAGTTGCAAGTTGCGTCGAGCAAACGCGAGCAAACTGCCAATCAATATTGAAACATTGCGCCACGACATTGCAGAGTTCCCATCAAAAGTATTTCCGGTTTGACTGTAAGAAATGGTAAAAGATTCTCATTTTGCAATTTGTGGAACAGTTTCGGCTACCCTCACCGTCCTCACCCAATATCAGTCTTTTGGCGTCATTTTAACTCCCTTCCCAAGTGAAAAGAAATGACGGCCCGGATTGTATCTAAAACGAAGACCCAAAAACGAAGACCGAAGACCCACTGGTCTAAAACGAAGACCCACTGGTCCAAAACGAAGACTCTAAGGTCTAAAACGAAGACCCACTGGTCACTGGAACAGAAGATAATAGCGCTCTTCTTTGCAAAATTAAAATGTCATCCGAGTGCGCAAGAAATTTATGAGCACAAAGCGTGTGAAATTGTGTCACGCAACCTAGTTCCAAGAGTATCAGTAATGAATGCTCTATAACATAATTTAATTTTATTTCATTTACATCAATATTTCGTAGTTGAAATGCTTATTGAGCAAATTATACACTGATCATTTGACTTTGTCATCGGGACTGATCGCTTTATCTGTCTCAAATGTAAGGCGCAAAGGTCAACCCCACATGTGACCTCCAGTGTATTCATCACATGATGCATGCAAAGAAGAGCGCTATTATCTTCTGTTCCAGTGACCAGTGGGTCTTCGTTTTAGACCTTACGGTCTTCGTTTTAGACCAGTGGGTCTTTGTTTTAGACCTTAGGGTCTTCGTTTTTGGGTCATCGTTTTAGATACACCCGACGGCCTGCGTGCAAACGGTGAATGTCAGCACGGTGAATGTCAGCACTACATGTGTTGAAATTGAGCATTTGCACGCTAACTAGACTTGCTCCAAGTCGACCTCGTGTAAATGATAGCGAGCGATAGCAAGGCCTCGTGGCCTCGTATAATAGCGAGCACGGTCGCGAAGCGACCGTGCGAGTAAACGAGGTCGCGAAGCGACCGAGCGAGCGACGCAGTCGCGAGCGACTTTGAGAAAGGACTTTGAGAAAGTCTACACGCTAACTAGCGGGACCGGAAAGTCGTGTACCTTCTTCCGACTTTGGCTAGCTTCTTCTCTGGGGCAAGGAAAGGTCTGATCGCTGGCGAGAGAGAACCTTGTGACAGGTGTTGTTGTCGTTTTGAAAACCACTTGTGTTGCATTTGCAAGGCACTATCCAACACTAGAATACCAAATATCCGTTTACAGTCAAACCGGATGTTCTTTTGATGGGAACTCTACTCTCTAATGTTTCAATGCTTTGACCTCACTAACATAGGATGGTAAGCCTGTGGTTAGAAGAAACAGTTCCAGGTTTGCACGGAGATTTCAAACCTTTTTTAGCGCTGACGTCATGACTACATCGCTTAATGCCTCGAGCTGAGGCGATGGACGGGATGCGATCGATCGCAAGGCGGAGTGAGCAGAAATCAAGTTTAACTCAACGAGAAATCGCCGCGAAGAACACAAAAGCAAAATACTTCCTGGCAGTTAGGAACAGTACAAAATGTACTACACGAAAGAGAAAAATTTCATTTGATGCGTTCTATTTGATTTAGTAAACAGAAATCTTTAAATTCTTTTACTCCTAGTAATACAAATGGCCGGTGTATTAAAACAAGGCACCGTTTGACCATATTTTTGCTCGCGTTTATCACATGTCACGCCACAATATAACGCAACTTTTGTTGAACAACAACAACGGGAACTCTAAAAAAATAAAAATAAATGAACAATAAAATAAATGTTTACTGTTGTTCAGTTGCAGCAAATCTATTAAGAAAATGTGTCATTTGCATCTCTGTGACTCCATAACTGCCGTATCACACTCATTTGAATTTCAACAGTTCTTCACAATGCTAATTTCTGCAATCACCAACATTGCTTATTATTTTAAAACAAATGTAAGCTGTTAGTGTTTCGCTTATCCCCAGCACTCCCCTGCTTCCACACTGCCAGCCATTCTTTTACCAAACTCCCTATTGTACCAAACAGTTACTTGTGCCAATTCTCCTCACTTTGCAGTTGGATCAGCTGCTTTTATTTACGTTAAATTTTTTAAAGATTTCCTGAAAATTATTTACGACTCTTTTGTGAAATGTCATCGCTTCTGCATGTATTGCGTGCCGTTTATTTTCAAAAGGTACAATATTACAGACTCCAAACGTCTGTACATAGTCGCAGCCGGGTAAGGGCCTGTTTAGATGAGAAAAGTTTCCCCTTGTAGGAGGGTCTTTAAACGAGCGTTTAGGTGAGCGTTTTGGTTCACCAAATCCTCTGAGTGTTGGAAATCCGTCCTGTCTTGGCTGAGAGACAATAATATATATGCCGGGTATATATGTTCAGTTGGGAATTTAACCGAAACAGATCTATATTTGGTAAATTCGATGTTGTTGAGGATTTCTTCTTGGACAATGATACATTATTGTTAGGCAAACATTACATTTACGAATGAAAAATTAGGTAATACTACGCTGTAGTCAAAATATTTTTCCCGACGTTTCGGCAATGCTGCCTTCTTCAGGGGGACAAAACTATTTCACCGTTGAAATAGTTTTGTCCCCCTGAAGAAGGCAGCATTGCCGAAACGTCGGGAAAAATATTTTGACTACAGCGTAGTATTACCTAATTTTTCATTCGTACATTTAGCACCTACGCTACGCAGGTATCCTATTTTTTTTTTTATCAAACATTACATTTACTTTAGGAAATGCCAGAAAAGCACGCCTTCCTTTTCGGGCTTCCACGCCAAAATTCGACGTGTGTTTAATATTGAGCTTTATATCGCCAGGAAAAGAGAAACTCTCTCTTCACTTTAAAAAATGGGAAAAGTTAGTAAATGTTCTGCAGCCAGAACAAGCTTAATGCAAAATTAAGTTCAGTATATACTACTTATTAACCGAGAGTGAGGTCATTACAGGGAAATCTCAGACCGAGGCCTTGATGTATTGACCGAGCGATAGCGAGGTCAATACATCAAGGCCGAGGTCTGAGATTTCCCTGTAATGACCGAACGGACGAGGTTAATAAGTTATTTATTATATGGCCTATTTAGCGCTGGAAAAAGGGAAACGTTTTTCAATATCCGCTTGCGCGCGCAAGAGGTCATGCGATCCAAACCAGAAGAAACGGTTTCTTCGACAATGAGGCAATTTTTGTCTTATTATGCCAAGATCTAGGGCAAATTTAACCACTTTAATTTTCATAAAACAAACTGATCTGTGTTTACAAGTGTTTGACCCTTAAAAAGTTATAAAAAGCTAAGGCAAGAAAAATTTTCATAATGCCCGGTCATTACAAGAAAATCTTGCCCGCTCATCAGCCAATCAGAGCGCGCGTACTATTGTAGCCATATAATAATATTGCTTAGTAGCCCTGTGGTGATGTGTGGGCTAATGCGAGAGTGAACTTTTGTTTCTTGTCCGTTTTGTTTTTTGTTTTTTGTTTGTAACTTTTTTGTAACTCCTTGTGTTGTAAAAAATGTTTTGAAATGTGTTGAAAAAATGAATAAATATGTTCAAATAATGAAAAAAGAAAAAAAAGTTTATATAAACAAGCTCTACGTTAAACACGAAGCAGCAACATGAAGGCGTTGGGGTTTTATTATTGTTTTATTACTTCGACTTCATTACCGTACAAAAAGGAAAAAACCACAGCTAAGTTTTCATAGCTACAACTTTCTAAAACAGCACACTTTCAAAACATAACTTAGGCGAGGGTGACTTCAAACGTCGCGCCGTGAGCATTTCTGCATACACACTGCAGAGAGGTGAAACTTATAGAATTTAAGGTTTTCGTTGCTGTTTGTGATTTTGTTCAGTTCTCAGCTTTGTGAGGGAACAGATACATCGTGGACGCCATCTTTGTCGATTATTCTGATGAAGAAATCTGGAAGACGAACAAGAAACCTCCTCTGTACCTAAAAAAGAGACAAAAATATCAGTAAAGACTATTGAAACAATTTTGGTTTATAACAACTACAGTTTGTACAAAGCACTTTAGCTCGATTTCTGGGCTGAGATTCACTCTTGTGGCTGAGTTACCTCTTCAATGCATTTCTTGAGCAGTTCTGATGCATCTTCACGAGTCAAACCTAGTTTGAAAAAAGTGAAAAAAATAAAACCTGCATTGACTATAAAACCATGAGTACTTATATCTGCTTTGCACTGGTCTTGATTGCAAAGCCTGCTAGAGGTAACGTCAACGGCTAGTATGTCAAAATTTCCCCCCCCCCCCCCCCCCACCCAACCAAAAATTTCCAAGGTGAGAAAACTAGCTAGTCCAGTACTGAACTTACTTGTTTTGCCTGTCAGACCTACGTGTTAAGTTAGCTCAATGCGTTGGTTTACTATAATGTATTAGAAAGCAGGGGGCCGGGGGGGGGGGGGGGGGGCGAGAGTTCAACACAGGGGCGGTCTTTTTATTTTCTCCCTCAGACGTTTTTTAGCTCATTCATGCGCGAAGCGCAATGAATGAGATATTGTGGGGGAACGATGTGGACGGAAGTCTGTGGACGGAAGTCTGTGGACGGAAGTCTGTCGACGGAAGTCTGTCGACAAATTTCTGTGGACGGAAGTCCGTGGGATCGTAGCCGGAAGTGATTTCAGATGCTCATTATCACCCCGTGGAGCTCAAAATGAAAAGCAAATATACTAAAGAATAATCGAATCTCAGAAGAAAATGGAAATCACAGTCTAAAAAGCGACAAAGTGAGTTTTCGAGTTCACGACCCTTTGATTCTCAAGAGCGATGCGAATTACGGCTTGAAAATGAAACCCGAACTTGCTGACTTCAAGTGAAGCTTTGCGACATTTGGACAATTCTATGGCCCGGTAAATACTATTTTTAAGTGCTGATATGTCTTGAAAGTATTGTTTAACAGAAGATTTGTATTAATTCAAATAACTTTCAGAATTTTAAACGCAAAGCTGCACATTTTTCCGGTCACGACATCAAGTAAACAACGGCCGAAGCACAGAAAACTCTATTGCGTGGGTTCCGTACACGCTGGAAGTTCTTACGTTTTGGGCTTCTAACAGCAAATTTGGCATTTCTTTGAATAAAATTTTGTCTCAGAAAACTTTTTGGTCATTTTTGTCTTGCTTTTTATCGATTGTTTTCAAGTTGCGAGCGTTTTTTGAACAAGCCTGACAAATTTGCATATTGACTTTGACATCCGATACGCGAGCGTGTTTGCACACGCACGAAAAAATTCCGTGTTTCGCAATGAATATATATTCAGTAAATTTTATGATTTGACAGTATTCGCTCCGACTCCACCGCTTACATGGTGTAAATAACACAAAAATAAAGATTCCATACTAAAGAAAGAACAAAGTACTCGTAAAACTTTACGTAGGTGAAACATCAATAGCTCCTCGCTGGTGAGTATTAAAACATCAAACGTTGAGTGATTTGAACTCTGACCTTGCGTGAATTGATCTCGGGCCAATTTTGCTTTACGAAGAAAATAACAGGCAGTCGAAAACTGCAGGTTGATGCCAGTGGTGGTATGAAGATAAATAGTTTATAAAAGAGCTTATCAGTGTCATGTCGCCGTCGATAAAATAAGCTCAAACCAAACTTGAAAACAGTGATAAAATTTTATTCACCCCGCGCGCCATTTTAGAAGCTCACAAACATAAAACAGCACGAAATCCCTAATCAATCTACAGAATTTCCAAACTAATACTAAATTGACACAAGCAATACTTGCCACACTTTCCATTACTTTTACTATTAATAAAAATACTCCGTTATATTTTCTGAAGGAACGTAGTAATTATCCATTGAAAATTGAAAGAATGCGTATTGATCACAATCACTGTCTGTCTCAAATCTAAAGACGTTCGCTTCGAAAGCCCAAAAATCCTTACTTTTTAAGCTAAACTAATAAAAAAACAATTAAAAGAAACTTTGCTTCAATTTCATTTCCTTTAACATTGAGCGAAGAATTTTTCGAAAAGCGACAAAATATCAAAATGAAATTCGACAAGCGAGCGTTTCAAATTTGCCGGTATATAACTTAAAATCCGCTCAAATAAATCGAAGAAATAAAAAACAATCGAAAGAAACCGGCTTTGTTTCAGGTTGCGTGATTACATCTCGAGCCAATTCTGTTCGACGTTCAAAAAAACATTAAAACGAACTTCAAGGTAGATTTATATGCAGGCCCTATTAATTTGGGGTTTTCGGCTGAGGCTGAGGCTGTGCATTCTTATTATTTTTCACGATTTGAGGCTGAAAATGTTCTTTAAACGTTTTTAATTTAGACATGTAAGAAGTGTAAGTTGAGCTACAAACTGAGATGTTCTACACAGTATATCATACAGCAAGAAAACAACGTAAGACCACAGTTTTGCACCTTAATAATACCGCTCATTAAACAAAATATTAAATCAAATGGGCAAAATAAAGACGTTCTCTGACTATCAGCCTGGGATATGTTCTTAGCATGTTCTTAATAAAATTTACAATAGGTAGATCTCAGCCTCAACGTTCTTTACACATGTTTATAAAAAAAAGTTCTTATAAAAAAGAGAGTGTACTAGGCAACAAAATTATAGGGAAACGGAATAATTTGGGATATCTAAGTGATCTAATAATTTCAGATTCCGGAATATCTAACATAAAAGTTGGCGATTCAGATCACCGCAATTAACGGATAAGGAATATTCAGGCCAAAAATTAATGAGATGAGGGATAAACAGCCCCCCTTTATGGGGCCTCGTTATGAGCTGCGCTCGCACATCCTCGCAGTTAACTAACCCCTCCTGTTTCTAACAGTATTTTCTTTCTTCTTTGATTTAAATTACCAGCATTCAACTTTACAATGCAATTTGTCCATAACTTGAATGAGCTGGCTCTGAGGCCACTTTGATTTTTCTCTCTTTTTCCCCAAAAAGCTAATAAGTGCTTCCCATTTATTAGTTTGCCCAATATTTTTGTATTGCATGTGTTATGTTGTAAAACCCACTCTTGCCTTGAGCCCACGTTCATTACACAACAAGGACGTCATATGCTTTCTCGGTAATGTTTTGAAACAATTCAAATAAGAAAATGCTCGTACCCCATGCTCTTGGCATAGCTGATTAAATAATATCTCATCATTATTTCACTGTTTCACATTTGCCAACATTTAATTTCATCTTTGTCAAGTCCAGTTTTACATTGGTCAGCGGAATTACAAAGAGAAGTCTACGACCCAAGGAAGGAAGGATTGACCGAGCAAGTGAATGTTCATTCACTCACTTAACTCGTATTTTACATTCAGCAAAATAGTCGTAAAAATAACAAAGCTAGCCAATCAGAACTGAAAACCATTCAACTGTTTGCGCCGCTTTCTTGCTGGCTGGCAGCACTTCAAGTTGTGGCTTAGGCTAAAATGAGCCTGTGTTGGGCCAAAAACATATTTACAGTACACCCTCAAACTAAGACTCTAATTGTGTACTATAGATAATAATATAATATTTTGGGTCTGTATCATTACATCACAGGTGTTTTGCTCCCAGAGCGCATAGCAATGTAGCCCTTTGCATACATAAATTTCCAATAAAAAATTTGGGCATTTTTGCATAGCCTGACACAAACACAAACACAAAAGTAAGTTCAGGATATATACAATTATTTCTTTCCTGTGTCTTACTAACTGAACAGCCTCGTGGAAGGTTTCGCACAAGGCCTCACTTTGTAGTTGATGGCAAAAGGCAACATTGTAAGAAATTGTGTTGTACATGTTGTGCGATGTAAGTAATACCTACTTAAAATATTTATTATGGTAATAATTTATTGTCTTTAAAAGTGTGTGTTTGTGTTGCAATAAAAATAACACTTGGAAATGACCTATTCATGCAAGTGCAGCGTAACCCCGATATAACGATATGCCAAGGGAGCAGTAAAATTACATCGTTATATCGAGGAATCGTTATATCAAAATTCCCGATATAACAATATGGCAGTGAAATCACCGAAAATATCGTTATATCGGATAAACCTAACATATACTTTTTCACTCGATGAAGAGGCTTAGAATACAGTATCATTTTCGTATCATCGTAGTACAAAGCTGTTGTCAAAAACGTTAGAGATTACTCGCTTACTGTACATGGCATTGGATTAAATTCAATGTTTTGCTCAAATTGTGACTGTGTACTGATAATATCGTTATATCGGGGAAGATTTTACGTTCAGTCCACTAAATTCTCATCGTTATATCGGGAATATCATTATATCGAAGATCGTTATATCTCATACATTTTGCTGTAACTTTTGCCGGGACATAGAATATTCATCGTTATACCAGGGATATCGTTACATCAAGGATCATTATATCGGGGTTCCACTGTACTGCCTCTTCTGTCATCATCATCATCATTGTTCCATGTCGCCCTCGTGGGAGCATAGGGCATCAAGCAGTACCCTCCAGTGCACACAGTTCTTTGCTAATGCTCTGATGATGACGATGATGACGATGATGATGATGATGATGATGATGACGATGATGATGTAATCTATTCATGTAAGTACTGCCTCTTTCTTCTGCCATAACCTGATTCCCCTTTGTAGCTTTTATATCAAACTCAGTAAGGTAGACTAAGCCGTTAGCGTACCTGGTTTATAATAGCGATCCATTATACTCAGAGAAAAGAATGATCCATAACCATGTGCCGCAAACGGTACCTGTAGAAGCCAGGGGAAAAGGACAGAAAACATTGTTGTGTTACAATAGATTTGAATGAAATGAATAAACATCCCTGTTGAATACATGAAGTATTTTAAAGAAACAGACAAGATGGAGAAATATTTTGATGACTGCAAACTTGTCAGAAATCATACAATTCATTGTCAAATTTACCAGATATCAATTTGTTTAAATGTCCTTCATACAGAAAAAAGCAAGGAAAACTTTGAAATAACTGTGTGCTGCTTGTTACTTTTAACATTCCCACATGTAATCAGCAAATTTATTTTCAACCTATCTTGAATAAACAGACCATAAAATACTGAAAATCTTCACAAACATTTTCAACATCAGGGATGTGGCTTATCTGTAGCACCATCTGTGATTGCAGTCTTTTTCACAGTTGTTCTTTGGTTCATCATGTGATGTTCCACTTCACTGATAATGGCTTTGTGCTTACAGTGCCCCTATGATCAAATTTTCAATTTTCATTTTTTTTTTTTACATTTTCGTGTATTGTTAGTCAGACTTTCTTGCTCATCTTGCAAAATTTCAATCCACAACAAACATCAGAAGTCATTTCATTTTAACATTATTTCTGAGAATTTACAGCAGCCATAAATCAACCTTGTTCCAAGGCTTGGTTGCGAATGGGAAAAAGTGACATCAAAGGCTCAAAAATACCTCACAGGTTGAAATTATAATAATAGGTACTTACTTTTTGAAGAGATGCTAGCCAGTCCATATAGTAAAGTTCTGGTCCGCTTGTATCATCGTAACCAGCTATCAGCATATTGACTTGGTACGCAGACTAGAAAACATTGCGAATGATTAATTTTCAGAAATGCTTGCAACAAGTAACTGATTTCTTTGATATTTGACTGCATTAATTTGTACTTACTGAACTTCGTAGGGCATCAGCCAAGTTGCGTCTTGTGAAATTAGCTGCAGCATGAGGGGTAAGTTCATATCCTAAGAATGTTGCAAAGGCAATGTTAATCAAACGACATCAATAAGAAACTGATAAAGGCAACTGCTAGAAAAATGGCCACCTCTCTGTTACAGCAACCTCTTTACCATGGCAAGGCTTTTTTTTCAATTGTCAGTCCATACCCTAACTGTTATTGTGCAGTTCCAGATATCCATACCCACCCCATGGAAGGTCAATGGAAATTCCGAGGGGGTGGGGGGTCTCAAAAGCCAAAATTTTTAAACGAAAGTATGGGGCTTAACTGGAATTTCCACTGTGGTGAGGGGATAATAATAATAATAATAATAATAATAATAATAATAATAATAATAATAATAATAACTTTATTAACGTGTCAAAAGGAGTAGCTGAGGGGAAAAGTCCCCTCTACTAATTGTGGACACCTAACTAACTTATTAAAACCATTCACTTAATATTATGAATACTACAAAAACTGGCACATAAAAGCTACAAATATATTAAAATTGTCTATCCTAAACTACATTAAAATATTAAAATTATGTAAATCATTTGTAAAAATTATCTATAAACGGCCAAATATGTTAAAAATTGTGTAAAAAATTTTGAACAATTTTAAAAAATTGTGTAAAAAATGTTAAAAATTTTCTGGAACAACACATTGTGACTTTCTTATAACAGAAACCTCTTCGTGATGGCAGCAGTTAGCGAAATGTATCCCCAATAACAATGTGGTTTTCAAACCATGTTATAATTTACCGTCCCTTGGGTATATTCATTATTTTTTGGCACCACATCACAGGATTTCACCCTGACAACACCTTCATTGATTTATACCATTTCTTCAAGGTTTGCATATAACATTCATTGCCAAAATAAATTAATGGTGTCAAAAACAACCCAACAATTCACCTATTTGGGTAGTACAGTCTGCAGTGATGGGGGGGCTGACATCGACATCCGACAGAGGATTGGTAAAGCTAGAGGGGCCTTTGCAAAATTGCGACCCGTGTGGAGAAGCAGAAACTACAGCAGAAGAACGAAGATTAAGATCTACCAAGCTTGTGTACTCTCTGTACTACTCTACGGATCTGAATGCTGGAGAATGACTGTGCATGACTTGAGAAAGCTGCAAAGCTTTCACACATCTTGTCTCCGAAAAATCTTGCACATCTTTTGGCCAAAAAAGATCTCCAACAATGAACTCTTTAAATTGACAGAACAGGAGGACATGAGTATTGTTCTTACACGGAAACGATGGAGTTGGGTTGGCCATGTGCTCCGCAGAGAAACTACCAGCATTTCTAAAGTTGCTCTCAGATGGACACCAGAGGGTAAAAGAAAAAGAGGCCGTCCAAAATCCAGCTGGAGAAGAACTGCAGAAGCAGAACTTCAGGCTCTAAACCTTACCTGGGGGCAAGCTTCACGGCTTGCAAAGGACCGACAGGAATGGAGGCAAATTGTTGATGCCCTATGCGCCACTAGGCGTTTAAAGGACTGATGATATTAATGCCACACAGCCTCAATATCAATTGTCTGTTGAAATAAAATTGGTTGTCTAGACAGCATCAGGGCCGTAGGCAGGGAGGTGCAATGGGTGCGTCTGCACCCCCTCACGGGCCGCAAAGGTCCGCTTAATCTGAGAGGGAGGGTTAAAATCACTCTCTTTTTTTTTTTTTTTTTGCTTTATTTACATTCCAAAAAAAATACAGAATAATTAAGTAGCGGTTAACAAAGTAAAAGGCAGCAAAAACAATCTTAAATACACAAACAAGTAGACTATCTAAGATACAGGAGGAAGTTTACGTATAAACTAAGCAATAATTTTGGATTTACATTTGTATCGGCTAAAAAAGAAAAAAAAAAAAAGGAAAAAAGTAACAAGGAAAATCAAGAAGATCGAAACGTAAATAATAATTAAATAAATGACAAAAGCTAAATGAAACTCTTCCACTTTCTATTAAATTCCTCCAGCTGTTTGTTTTTAATGGCAATTTGCCTGAGGGTATCAATCCTAATACTTAAGAAAGGGGGAAAGCTGTCAAAATTTATAGAAGAATCGTCTTGAAAGCAGCAGAATATAAAGTACTTAGCAACAAGTGTGATGTAATTTAAGAGATCTTTGAACTGAGTGTTGTTGTACCATCCATATATTACACTACGTTCGTTTAGTTCGACTGTCTGACAAGTTTCTTCACACCACCAAATCACTCTCAGAATGCAGGAAATGTGGACTTCAACAACTTGGTTTTTCAAAATTTCTCATGGAAAAATACCCCCGGATCCCCCCTATACGCTCATGCTTCTGGTGCTTGCACCCACCCAAGCACAATCCTGCCTACGGCCCTGAGCATAAACATAGCATAATATAGTGGCAACAAAGTCAAGTGGGAAAACAGGGTTTTAATCTTATTATATGCATGGCTCTGCATATGTTGCGTTATACACCATGCATATGATGTCTCGATAGGAATTAGATAGTGCCAGCATGTGCACTATGTTATAATAATTTTTTTAAATGGTAGGACTTACCATTTTTCATTTTGTAAAGCTGTATATTTTTTTCCATGTACTCAGCAAACTGTACTGTGTCTCCTGCTTCTCCCGTCACCAACATCAGTAACTTACTGCTCAGCTTGAACATTTTATCTTGGTCTGTAAAATTAAGTAAAAATTAAATATTTTTCCAGGTAATACAGTTGGCTTTCGTTACCTGTAGTAGCCCAGGTATAGTAGTCTCATCAGTTTGTTATTAGCCAAAGGGGAGATTTAGAATAGGCCTTATCAGGGTTCAACACCCTCTTGATGGGTGGGCAATGCAGTTGGGAATTACAGTGCTTGTATAGGAATCTTATTTATTTATTTATATGCAATATTTCAACAGGCCACCCAATTCAGCGTAGGCTGGTTTAAATGGGGGCCTGCAAACTGGTTCAGCGTAGGCTGGTTTAAATGGAGGCCTGCAAACAATCCGATGGCAATTTTTCTTTAAATTGAATTCTGGACAATTTATGAATTGTAAAGTTAACATACTAGACAAAAATTTTTATTCACCAAATTTGAAGGCATGTACTAAAACCCGAAACAACGAAACGAAACAACCGAAACGAAACGAGCGAAACCGCCGAAATGACCGAAACGAAACCGCCGAAACAACCGAAACGGCCGAAACGAAACAAAATCACCGAAACAAGGAAAACCATTACTTTTATTGAGAGCTAACCGTAAACAGGCTAACCTGGGCGTTTTTCAGGCTAACCTGAGCGATATTCAGGCTAACCGGAGTGCTATTTAGGCTAACCTGAGTGCAAGGTACACTACGGTTAGCCTGAATGGCACTCCAGTTAGCATGAATATCACTCAGGTTAGCCTGTTTACGGTTAGCTCTCAATAATGGTAATGGGTTTTGCTTGTTTCGGTGATTTTGTTTTGTTTCGCTCGTTTCCACCGTTTCGGCGGTTTCGTTTCGGTCGTTTCGGCGGTTTCGCTCGTTTCGTTTCGGTGGTTTCGTTTCGTTGTTTCGGGTTTTAGTACATGCCAAATTTGAAGGATGTAGCAGGGCTAGAAAGCGTTCAGTTATGTTTTTAATTTTCGATACATTTGCCTAAAATTTTTCCCTGCAAACTGCGTCAATTTACGGAAAAAATATAGACAAACGCATGAAAAATTAAAAATGCAACTGAACACTTTCTAGCCCAGCTGCATTCTTCAAACTTGGTAAATAAAAACTTTTGCCTCGTATGTTTTCTTTACAATTCATAAGTTGTCCAGAATTCAATTTTTGAAAAAATCATTTGCCATTGGATTTTCATACAAACACTGTAATTTCTAACTGCAGTGCCTACCCGTCAAGATGGCATTGAAAACCATCTCAAGGCCTATTAGGAGAAGAAATATTCATTTGGAGTTAGTTTTAGTGCTGGCTTTGAGTTAGGGACATATATTACTGTTAGAACTATTTTTCGTTTTACACCCCAAAAATAATAAAATACATGTATGTACAGTCTTGTTGGACACACGCTTTCAACATTTTGCAAGTGCTGTATTTCTTGTTTATTCACTAATTTTAATTTTAGTCAGAGTTAATTTAAACTAAAGCTGACAAGATTCAATTTACCAGTACTGAAAAAGAAACATTGGCTTAAGTCTCCTCTAAGAGGTATATTTTACAACTAAGCAGAAAGCTTTAATATTCTAAAAAGCGACAAAGATCACAACACAAAAGTACTGAGTCATGATACAGTATGCCTGACCTCATGGTACACTTGCTGTCAATAGCGATTATTGATTAAAAACGGAGATTGCAGCGATCTTTTGTGAATGTAATAGGACAACGAGAGAGCCTTACCATCCTTCATGCGAATAATACTTCTTCCACTTGCAGAATCACTCGCTACTAAGACAAAATCGGGACCTTGAATTCCTATAAGACACTCCATTTTGTTCAAAAATCCTACGATGACTTAGCAGCCACGCTGCGAATCGCAGGCTTGTAAATTCAGCGGATTACCTATCACAGGTATGCGTTGTATAATTTGAGCAGGAAATCAAAATGGTGGACGGAATATAGACAGAGTGACATTTCTGTTGGTATAAAGATTTTTAACAAAGCTGGCTCTAACTTGTTTATGGTGACATGAAGACCATAAAAATCAACCGAAAAGTTTGCTTTGTAGCCTTGTTTGTTTGCGTTGTTATTGCAATTTTGTGGATAAAATCTCGCCATATTGCACCCACACAGCACGTAAAGTTTGTTTCATCTAATTTCCGTGACCGTCTCGACTCTTTAAATAGTAACAAGGAGAAAGTAAATGCACTGAATACTCAGCAGAACATTGAAGAAACAGTTGCGGTTGTTCTTGTCATCGCTTGTAACAGACCTGAAGTAGAGAGATGCCTCGACAGTTTACTGAAATATCGCCCTTCGGAAAAGAAGTTCCCGATAATTGTAAGCCAAGACTGTGGTCATGAGCAAACAGCTCGAGTTATCGCCAATTACAGGGACAAACTTATGTATATAAAACAACCTGAATTATCCGACATTGCTGTGCCTGGAGGGATGGAGCATTTAAAAGGATATTACAAACTTTCAAGGCATTTTAAGTGGGCTTTGTCACAAGTGTTTGATGTTCTGCATCAAGATACTGTCATTATAGTTGAAGATGACCTGGAGGTTTCTTCTGATTTCTTTGAATACTTTGAAGCTACTAAAGTGCTGCTGGAAAAAGACCCCACCCTTTGGTGCGTGTCGGCATGGAATGATAATGGGAAAGCAGGGAAAGTAAAGGGGAATGATTTGCTTTATCGCAGTGATTTTTTTCCAGGGCTAGGGTGGATGCTAAAAAGGTCTGTTTGGGATGAACTTTCTCCAAAGTGGCCTGCGGCATTCTGGGATGATTGGATGCGACATCCAGCTCAAAGGCGTGAACGTGCCTGCATTCGACCAGAAATTCCACGTGTGGTGACATTTGGGAAAATAGGTGTCAGCCGAGGGCAATTCTTTGATGAGCATCTCAAATACATTAAGCTGAATGATCAGTTCTATCCTTTTACAGAAAGAAATTTGACGTTTCTCCTCAAAGAGGAATATGATCCAAGGTTTATTAACACTGTGTATAAATCACCGTTGGTTTCATTTGACTACTTTCATTCTGGTCAAGTGATGCCTGCTCCGTCTGTAAGAGTCCAGTACGAATCAGATGACGCATTTACATCTTTGGCAAACCAGCTGGGAATCATGAGTGACATAAAAGCCGGAGTTCCACGAATGGCATATAGAGGTGTTGTCAGCTTTATGTTCAAGAGTTTGAGGGTTTACTTAGCACCCCCAAGGAACTGGAGGGGGTATGAAATTCATGAATAATGCAAATAAATTTACAGAACAGCACATGAAACACTAGACAGGATGTCATCGCATTTCCAAGGCCTTGTAGATGAGGGGAAACACTGATTTTTTACTTACTACTTGCTCAGTCCTCATTGTGCCAGCTTATAAGGTCATGTTTGATATATATCTTCTCATTCTAAACAAAAGTTATGGAAAAATGAAATTTTATTTGAAAAAAATCCATGCTTATCAGATATCCAACCAACCATTACTAACTGATTATATTTATGAGTTTAAGGAGTTTAAAGGAGTTATTTCTTTACAGTTTGTGACATATTTTATGATGCATAAAAGGAACTTAAAAAACCCCTGAAAATATAGACTTAGGGGGGAAAACTAAGGTTATAATAAATCAAAAAGGAACAAAGATACCTAGTTAAAGCTGGGGAAGATTGACACACCAACCACATGTTGTCCACCTTTTGCCATATTTCAAAAAAGTCTGTTGGCAGGGTTCCTAGATGCCTTATTTTTTGATAAATTTGAGGTGGTTCTGGACTCTACCTACAAGTATTTTTATACACATACATGGATGTGATTGTGCTGTTGACATCATTTACAAGTTTTCTGTCCATGTAAAAATGCTCTTGCAGTCACAAACAAGTTGGCATCCAAACAAGCTTGTGGCCTTGCCCTCTGATGTCATCTACTACAGCCACCTTGCCTACTATTCAGAAACATTTAGACTGGGCTGCATACTATATTGAACTGAACATTTCATCAGCTACATTTCAGCTGTTCACTATACACTGGTGACATGACATGTTTCAAGTCACCACAACACTGTGCAAAAACAACTGTTTAATACATTGCCACAGTTTGACTATAGACAGAAGGTAAAAAAGAGATCAAGACACAAGAAGTAGAGTAAATTATTTTATTATGAATAAATTTATTATCATAAAAAGTAATATCCATTATGATAAGGAAAAGCCATAACTTAATATAAACATTAAAACTATTGACATAATATTCACTAAAACATATACCAGTGATTGTGGTAGAAAGGCTTAAAAGTTTCACTCAAAAATTTTTTTACAATAATTTTACAGTGTGGCTTCTTGAACCGGGCCACTTGGAAGTTAACAAATCGAAACATAAATTGTGAGAACAATGGATGGTGATCTTTTTCATTAAACAGGCCAATGATGTTATTGCATCTAGACAACAGCTCTGCAATAAATTTGTAACCAAGTGGTGGCAAGAAGACTTTATTACCGGAATTTGCATACTATCTACTCCTCTATGCTGTATACACTCTACAGATTTCGTGATTGGCGGCAAAATAATTATTACTTAATTTTATTCAAAAAATTCAGCTTGAAGGCTAACAACCTTTGTTGGGTTTTCAAATTTTGTTTGAGAACTATTGTTTTATTCTTCAATCTTATTGGTTCATTGATGAAAAAAATGTTGTCACCATCCTTTGTTCTCAAGTACCATTTTGATTGGTTAATTTTGTTTGAAGTGGCCTGGTTGGAGTAGCTGCACTCTAAAACAAAACGTTTTCTACAAGAGTTATCTTCAGGGTATTTTTGAGCCTTTTTTCCACAATCAAACTATTAAATATAAAATAAGCAATGCAGTCAACTCTTGTTATAGCAGACGTGCTTGGGACTTTGTTTAGTGTCCTTATTAGCGAGAGTCCATAATAGCAGGAGTCATTTCCAGGCAAACCTCTATAGCCAGGAATCTGAATTTTGTCCGTAATAGCGGGGTGTCCGCAAGGCAAGACTTGACTGTAACACAAAGATGAATCAACCATATTTTGTATTTATTGTTGTATCACTGAGGAGTATAATCAAACTATTGATAATAATTTTTTTAAAAAATTATCATTTTATTTGGCAAATACTCAATTTTAATAAACTATTGTACAGTGAAACTTATTAGATTCTGACTGTTTATATGCCTTCTGATGTGGAGGCACGGTTGCCTAATGGTTTGTGGCTGGATGCAGGATCGAACAGTCTGGGTTTGAGCACTGGCCGGGGCACTGTGTTTTGTTCTTGGGTAAGACACTTTGCTCTCATAGTGCCTCTCTCCACCCAGGTGTACAAATGGGTACCAGTGAATTTACTGCTGGGGATAACCCTGCGGTGGACTAGTATCCCATTCAGAGCCGTCCTCCATCAAAATTAAAGCTAAGGGAGTAAGTGAAACAATAAAATTGTAAAAATCCATACTAAGTAAGATCAAGGTCACATACCCAAACCACTGCAACAGTTTTGATGACCTTTTATTTCTTTTGTTTTGAAATTGAGGAAATTTTCCACACTATTTGAGAGTAGAACAAACTTTGTAGTAGAAAGCTCAAAATATTTCTTTCCCTCAAAGGGAAAAATGTATACCCCTCCCTCCCCAATTTATTGAAGTAAGAACCCCCACCCCACTTCACTCGACCACTTTTATAGAGAAGGGCCCCATTTCTCAATTTGTGCCCTATTCCCCCTCCCCCCTTAAGTAATGAAGGTGAAGTTTGTTTGAAAGAATTGTTTGGAGAAAATTGTATTGAACTTTAACGTGGTAGATTTCTTTGGTTTATTATTACATCGACCATATTTTGAATATTTATTGCAAATAGCTCCATTTGCGAAGGACTAGTGAAGAATGAGCTCAAAGAATACTAGTTGCTAGGAGACAACGATCCCAAGAGACGCGGGCGCAGAAATTTCCATAAAGTGGAAGAAGAAATCGAAGAGGAAAGGAATGCACTTTGAACGTTCGTCTTCCCGATGGTTCCACCGTTAAAACTGTTGCTTTGGAGGTGACTCCAAAGCTTGCTCATGGCACAGGGCAGGGAAAGGAATAACTTTGTTCCACGCACCTGTGTTTCGCCGCTTTGGAAGGATTCAACTTCGAACAATGTGATTACGTTGAGAATGCGACCGACTCAAACTCCATTTACCTCGCTAGATACCTTCATGGCAGCTCACAGCCCTCGCCGATTTTGCCAAGGAAGACAAAAATACATTTTAAGTGAGTTTCCACCTTTATTTTGACTGCAGTCTTCCTCCTTATCTGTGTAGATCGCGCGAAAACTTGTCATAAAAATATAATTATTTGAACGCGTTGACGGTTCTGTCGTTAACGAGCGAGAAGATAATGGCATGTTTATTTTGCACCGTATAGAACCTCTGACTGTGGATAAAAGAATTACGGATACTGGATATGCACCTGTCCAACAAAAGACAAGAAGTGACTCAAGGTAAGTATGGGAGCGACTGGAATTTTCGTTTTTGCAACCCCTGCTGGCAAAGTGGAACAACATTCTCTGAGCATTTTATTGTCGGCAGACAATAATTGCACTTAAAGCTTAAGTTTTTACCAAACAAGAATGGTTGAGAAATTTGTATATTAAACGCGATTTCGTTTGTCGTTCGGCTATCGCTTTTGCGTGCTAAAAAAGTAATCAACATTGATCTTACGTTCGAATTTATAGCAAAGAGTTACCAAGTTTTTTGTAAGCTGATAACCGGGTGACTTTTTCATGGATGTCAATTAGCGACTAAAAAGTGACTCAAAAATAGGCACAGAGAAGTCATAAAGCTTTAACAATCAATGCGCTACAGAAATAATTCGAGAAAATATAACCTCCAATTAACTTAATTTTGTTCCCCTGTCAGCACCTAAATGTTGATTGAGGACAAAGAATTACCTATATAATTACTGCTCATAATGAAAAGGCATTTTTGACACCCGGTTAGTGTGTGTCAGATTCATCCAAATTAATTTCAGTCTTGTTATATAAAACAGCCTTTTTATTACACAAGGCTGCCTCAAGTAAATTTTATTGTAAAGATTTTTTGATTATATAGATTTTTTATGTTTAAACTATAAATAAGGATAAGACTTTAATTATAAATTAATCTTATGTTTGCGTAGCAACCAAAGAATGTAATTGCCTCCCATGAACCCAGTTGAGCTAAATGATCACTCATTTGCACTAATGACCAAAATATTAGATTCTTTAACAAAGTCCAAACAATTTATCTGTTCACTTAGTACATCTCTTGGAATTGCAATTCTTGTAATACGTCCAATGCATGGTTTTGAAAATTTGCTCCAAAGTAGTTTCACTGCAAAGGCTTTGATTGCCTCCAATAGGAACCAAATTTATAAATTACCAGGAATATGCTTTTTTTCCATACACAAGGTTTTGTTTTTCAATCAGTGTACACAGAACTTTAAATAAACTTGAGTCAAGTACAGCCACTCTCTTTTTATAATGTTGAGGCTGAGATTTTGGAAAATTTTTAGAACATGCTGAGAACATACCCCAGTTTGAGAGTCGGAGAACATTTTTATTTTGCCCATTTGTTTTAATTCCTTGATAAAATTAATGATCAGCATAAATAAATTAACGAGAGCCAAGGGGTAACTTGTTCCACTACATTTGGCGAACAATGCCTTTTGATACATTTCCTGGTGACCTTTACATTGATTTAATGAAATGCTATAACATCTAACTTAAGAATGTTTTCAGCCCCAAAATTAGATGTTCTTATAAAAAAAATAAGAGTGTTTTAATAAAAAGTACATACATGTACGCTGTAGTAAGTGACACCAGAAACCCATAATATGAGTTTCTGGTGACACATACTTGCCACCTACTCAGGCATGATGTGTACTGTATATAAACTGTCCAGGCATGATATGTTAATTGGATCAGGAGTGGATTACAATCCAACTGGCATTAAATTAGGCAAGCATTTTTAAAATCACTGATTATATGTTTGAAATTATGAGAACATTAATGATTACTCCCTGATTTAGGCAACACAAGGTCCAATTTTTACTAATTTATTCACAGGCAGCCCAAGCTCACGTTTCGAGCGGTTGGCAGGTATAAATTGGTGTTGTGTAACACTAGACCGTTGAGAATATTATAAGGCTTTGTATGGGATTTGGGTCGATTTTGGGCGCATTTATGCTTAAAATACAGTAAATATACAAAATAAACTTACTTTTGCCATTTGCTGTGTCCTTTTGCCTGTTTTGCGTCTTGAAGTGGTGTTTTAGTCGATTTTTCTCTTCCCTGTTCCTTCCTTCCTAAGACGGAGTCAAGGCGAAACACTGCCATGGCGATCGGTCCGCGATCGAGTGGCGATTTTTAGCCCGAAAATCGGTCCCAACGGCGTCTTTTCCTTTTTCACGTAAAGGTCGTTAGCTCTCCTCCTCCCACGAATCCACAGCTTTGGAAAATCTCAATGCATATCCTTTGAAATAAACCGATTTCCTCGACTAATCCATAGGTTTCGGAGGTCTGCAATTCCTGTGTAATTCGAAGTTGACACGACCGTTTCAAACTAGGCTTAGCGGCCTGGCCTGGTGTCAAATCCACATACGTCCACGGGAGGGAAGGTAAAAATTACTTACTCGCAATCCGAAACTTTCTAAGTAATTTTTACCTTCCCTCCCGTGGACGTATGTTGATTTGACACCAGGCCAGGCCGCTAAGCCTAGTTTGAAACGGTCGTGTCAACTTCGAATTACACAGGAATTGCAGACCTCCGAAACCTATGGATTAGTCGTGGAAATCGGTTTATTTCAAAGGGTATGCATTGAGATTTTCCAAAGCTGTGGATTCGTGGGAGGAGGAGAGCTAACGACCTTTACGTGAAAAAGGAAAAGACGCCGTTGGGACCGATTTTCGGGCTAAAAATCGCCGCTCGATCGGGGATCGATCGCCATGGCAGTGTTTCGCCTTGACTCCGTCTTAGGAAGGAAGGAACAGGGAAGAGAAAAATCGACTAAAACACCACTTCAAGACGCAAAACAGGCAAAAGGACACAGCAAATGGCAAAAGTAAGTTTATTTTGTATATTTACTGTACTTTAAGCATAAATACGGCCAAAATCGACCCAAATCCCATACAAAGCCTTATAATATTCTCAACGGTCTAGTGTTACGCAACACCAATTTATACCTACCAACCGCTTGAAACGTGAGTTTGGGCTGCCTGTGATTTATTAACCCACATCCTCCCACCAATCATAGTGTCATGTACACTGTCGGGCTGTTTGCCATCTGCAAAATGTTCCAAATTACTTGGGTGGGATTTCCATTTGGGAATAATGTCTTCCATTTGAATTTTCCCCGAATTATCCACCTTCTAAGAAGTTCTATTCCTCCCAGAACTTTCCCGGTGAAGTGGACCAATAAGTTGTGTTCCATATTTTACATCCAACCCTCCAAGTTAAGACCATCCTAGTTGCCATGGCGACTAAAATTTTGGGGCTGGCGACTAAATTGGAACCGAACTGAAGGATTGAAGTTGAAAGTGTGAGCTTAATTTAGCAACGAAAAGTTTTCACTGGCGACCAAACTTGAGCAGTCGGTGGCCACTAAGGAAAAAAATAAACTTGGAGGGTTGACATCCCAACAATTTTTTTTGAAAATTTTTGGTGAATGGTAAATAACTACAGGCAATACCTAGTTTGATGATTTTAAAAAAAATCTCATTACCTGTATCTTAAGGAGAAATTACATGTTAATCAGGAATAAAAAAGAATAAAAATAAGAATAAAAAAGAAATATCACATATTATAATTTTTCAGATCATAGTTGTTCTTTAGACTGATATTCTACATATCTTTTACTGCCTCGCCAGTGACACGAGATGTAACAGTGTTGCTCAACGCAAGTGTCACAGGCAGATAACCCACAGAAGCCCTCACTTAAATGCATGCACAACAACGGACAGTAGTAGCGAAGGAGAAGCCAACACTCAAAGAGTTTTAGCACTGGGAAAATGCAAACTAAACAATGACGAGCTTGTTGCAAGTGATAGCTCATCGGATATGTACAGAGGTACCTTCTTTCGGCCAGGACCAAAGATTCCAATGACATTTAATCGAAGCACATCAATACCCTCAATGCCTCATAGCGCCAGTGATCTTATTGCTATTGGAACAATACCGATTACATCTCAGCGACAGACTCCAGTTAAACCTATGTCCAGGTAAGCGGCAGTATAGATAATGTAAATAGTTCATAGAAATTGCTAAGTGACATGTTGCTGGCAATATCACAACCTGTGTAGCAAACAAACAACAGGGGGCGGGGGGGGGGGGGGGGATCATATTCCCTCACATGTTTTGCATTACACCTGCTAAGCAAATTAAAGTAGGAATAATGTCATAAATCGGATGCATCCTGCTTAGTGAGGTGACCAATCCAAAATGAAAAAAATGGGAAAAAACAGGGTGGCCACAGGACAGGAAATGGGAAAATAAAATTCTTGAAGCTCGGGGGAAGTCAGAGAGTTTTCTTTCGAGTCAGGGAAAATTAACATTTTGGACAAAAGTCAAGGAAAATTGAAATTATACGATTGAACACCACTGGTGGTTGGAAGAAACGATCTTAACAATGTTTTACTTCTGGAAGCAGAAGCTGAAGGCCACTACTATATCTTTGTGAAGAACTGGGAATTTATTTAGAACAATATTTATTTATATCTCATGATACTTTTCAATGCTATTGCAGTCTATGGAATACTTCCAGTTGGACAGAGCAGCATCAACTTATAAAATCAAATAAAAAAGAAAAGATTGACAGTGGTCTCTTGTTAGTTGATGCTGAAATTGTTTTAAATAACTTTTTTTTTTTTACTTACATTTTACTATTTGTTAACAGCACACGCACTATTTGGGTAATAGAAAATGTGTATGTTGTATACCTTTGTGTAACCTAATACAAACAGTAAAATGATTATGAGAGACCTCAGGGGTTTCTGTGAATCTGAGCTACAGACACAAGGTCTTTCAAGTTTTCTACGACTCATTTGAGTGCTACAAATTTGAGTGAAACTAAATCAAACATCTAAAAAGTTCAATTTATTCAAATTCCTATTTAAAAGTTAAGAAAAGAACACCTGTTCTAAGATAACGTGAGCTAAACAAAATAAAAATTTAATAAACAGCCACACTTACTGCATAACTAAACAGTTGCCAGCCAATAGAATCCAAGGAAAATGATTCCTAAGAAAGGCAATCTTTTTTCAGCTGTACATTAACTCAGCACTGGTTAATGATGTTGCCATGACATTTGTTCGGTATCCTGCTTTGTTTAAAATAATTTTTGACAAACAGAAATATTGACATTCGAATTTTCTCTGTTTGCATAGACTCAAATACATCTAACCCGAGGTAACAATTTTCAACATACTGGAAGTGTTTTAAATACTTTGCTTGTATACATTAGTTAATTTGGAACCTTAAAATTGTGAATGTGTGTAATTAATGTTTCAGATCGTCCTCTGAAGAAGATATTCAACTCATGCCGAAGACAAAAACAGGAGGATTGTTAGTTTCAATTTTTATAATTAAATAAATTTATCATAGTTTAAACAAAATTTGCATTCTTGAAACAAAGGAAAATTTACCAGAATTTTATAACATACTTGTTCTGTTGTTCAAACAATTTTATTTGAACAATAAATTTAATAAACTACCCTCTTTCCTCTGAGTTAGACAGTGCTGTTCAAGGTAATACAACCTACCACAAGGACCACGGACCATAAAATTACTTAATGATGTTAATTAAAAACTTCTCAATATTAAAATGTGACATGCAGCATATAACTTCTTAACAGATATTTTAACCTTTGATTTTCTCTAAGATAAGATGTTTGTCAAGAAAAAGTAATGTACAATAAATAAAGAAATAAATAAATAAATAAATAAATAAATAAATGACCTGGATTATTTCAAATGATGAGTTAAAAAATTGAGCGAAATAAATTATATGGGGCCTTTCTGATGAAGTGTAGATGAAAACAGAACGTCATATGACTCCTAAATCCTATTTAATATAAATGCATTAACTCTTTCTTTGTTATAGGTGGAAAACAAAAGCAACATTGAATCTCAAAGGTAAGATACTACGCTTATCAGTTGAGTATACAATGAGGTAAGTTTCGTGCCCAAGTTTTATCATAAAAACTGTTCTGTTGTCAGGGGCGACAGAGCTAGTTTCCTTTGGAAACATCTCATGCTGTTGACGTCATCAGTCTGTTGTGCATATGAAAACTGCATACCCTTGACTCTCCTTTCACATGCGCAGGACTAATGATGTTTATAGCACAAGATGTTTCCAATGGAAACTAGCTCTGTCACCCCTGACAACACAGAGTTTTAAGTTAGGCACAAAACTTCCCTCATTACATACTCAACTGATAAGCGTAGTATTAAACTATGCAGAAACACTTCACACTGTACATGTATGAAACAGTATTTCAGTCAGCTTTTCCTACATGTTGTCTGTGTAGCCTGCAAGACAGATATTGATAATCTTGATGTTGGTTTTTCTCCTCAAACTGTTTGTCTGACACAAGTGAAAGATTGTGTGACCCATCAGTGACATACATGCATACAGACTTAATGTGTGGTTCCAGAAAATATCCTCCCCCCCCCCCCCCCCCACAGAGGATCAAGGAAATTCCGAGGGGGAGGGGGGTTTAAGCCCAGAAATTTCCAAGTTGGGGGGAGGTGGTTCATGGAAGCTACTTTTCCAGAGGGTGAAGAAACATGAAAAAATTAAAACAACACACAGTCAATCCGAAGCACAAAGTAAATACTTATGTACATGTACGTTGTTTTATAACAAAAAATAAAGCTCCTTTCCATTGAGACGAGGTTCAGGTCTTAAGCTTGTGCTAGTGTGCTGGACTCCAGATTGAGTGGTCCGGGTTTAAGCCCTGGCCACAGTCATTGCATTGTGTTCTTGGGCAACACACTTTACTCACACAGTGCCTCTCTCCACCCAAGTGTATAACTGGGGGGAACCCTGCAATGGACTAGCATATCCCATCCAGAGGGGAAGAGAAATACTCCTAGTCATTTCATGCTTACTGAAACTGGGATAAGCTCCGGCCTGATGGGCCAGTAGACTTGAACCCATACTGTGCAGCACCAAAGGGTATGGTTTTTTGAGCAGCTTTGGTCTGAAAAAGGGAATAAATTTTTACTACATATTTGACCAATCAGAATGTGTGTTCTATCTTAGTCATTTTACAAAAACACTCACTATATTTTGTCCTCTATTCACCAGGATGTAAATATCCAGATCCCATGGTGGGAGCAAGCCCTTCCTTCCAGGGAAGAATTACAGAAATGGCTCAACTGGAAGTAGAAACAATCAGATTTGAGAAGACAAAAAAGACAAGAAAAAAGGCTTCGAGTTCCTAGTTAAAAAGAAAATACATATGCAAACTACTATTTAATAGCTAGTTAAAGGTTTTTTCAAATTTAAATTATAAACAATAATATTGCCAAAAATGCAATGTCAGCATGTTTAGTTCCTTTCATATTTTTCTTTGAAACTCTTAAATACATTTCAAAACAGTCAAATGTTGTGCTGGTCAGGAAAAATTTAATTTATGATAAATATGTTTTTCCTGCAAACAATGTTAAATAATTTATCATACAATCCACATATGTACATACATTTATATATTTGTGAAAAAAAGATTTTTTAAATGAAATTTATTAAACTATTATTTAAAGTTATTCCTCTAAGTCCCAAGACTGTTCAAGGGAAAATTTCTCCCTGCAGTAGTACATACACAATCCACCATACAAGTCAAAAGTACAGTAAAAATGGCTTGATATTCAAATAAATTCTCCCAACTGGTTACATTAAAATGTATGAAGGCTAGTATGGAGAACTTGTATGTTGACATTAGGGGCTTAAAGGATTAAACTCTCAGGACATTCAGGCCAAACATCCGTCTTCAGCATGATACCATTTTATTTTGCTATTAGTTCAACATTTCTAATATTTATTAACCCAAAGAACTTAATTTGTTATGAAATGCATTATTTGAATATCTGGAGTGGGGTGCAATTCCATGCAGGGGAAATTTGATGAATAAAATGTAAGCAAGTGCAAGATCTCCCCCAAAAATATTCATGTAACAAGAATGTAATTACTTCAGTGTGCAAGTGGCCAAAAAATACATTGATGCATGAATGCAACTTCTTCTTTGCTAGACTTCTAACAGTCAACTCCGAACTGTTAAGTCTTTGATCTAGGTTGAATTTTATAAAAATAATTATGTCAACTGAGACCACTGGCTCAAAATTTTATAATTAATTATTACTTTGACAACCTTAGATTGAATAATAATGAAAATTATTTTATCTGTGACGAGAAGAGTGCTATAGGAACTGAAGAATAGCCTAATTTATCAGTTGCCATACAAGTGATGACTTAAACCTGTGAAGATTCTTTAATAGAAGACTTGGGTTGTGTTTCACCTTCAGGATAAATTCCAGTGTTAATAAATACTTCATATATTTAACTGTATAGGAACAAGTTTAATATTAATTAATAATTATTATGGTGAAGGTAGATATTGAAAATAAAGCAATTACATCCAGATCAGGTTTATCATTATTATAGAGTGATTTTACAAAACCTGTGAAATAGCTATTACACTTTTAGATACTATTAGCACTTATGTCAAGTTTAATATATATCATTACTGGTTTTCTTTTGTTTAGTTTTGACTATTACGTACTAACTGTTAGATATTGTTTCACGAGTTAAATGAAATCACTCTAGTATGAGGCGAAGAAATGATTGACATTAACGTGGAGCTCCAGTACAGTTGGTTTTTAATGGCCTTTATGAAGTTAGGCCATGATACCATTTAAAGAGAGAGATTCATCAAACACGACGTTGTACCGATGTGTTTATGGACTGCGTTATGTTGAGTTGGTTTCCTCCTGGACGCGTCAAAATTCAAAACTTTACTTCAGCAAATTCAATCTAGCGTTTGCTAAATTTCACAGTTTCAACAGTTACTTTACACAAAATTGATAAGGGACAACAAAGCGCTCCACCGACTTTTGAAGTGACGGCGAATTTTGAATTGACCAGTTCTTTCAAAGTCAAAGGTATTCGTTTCCTTTACAATGCGCATGATTGTAAGTAACTAGAAGTCGTTTTAAAGGCTGCGTGCAAGATCAAATAAATTGATTACATCGTGGGAATAGATTTGATTGAAATCACGTAGTTACTGGTAACTTCAGTGCAAAGTAAGAGAAGGTTGTTCTAGCTGGAAAAATTATGTTCCCAAATGTTGAAAACAAAATAGTGTTAAGCTTACCCCACCTCACCCACCAAAAAAACTTTCAGATTGCTTAGAACAAAACATGGCATTTGAAATGCCCATGTGTTACCTTCGCCGGTGTCGAAGACGTTAAAGGGGCAGTTTCACCAAGATTTAGTGATACTTGATAATCCAATGAAGGTGTTGGTATTAATTGAAAATCCACTAATAGTTGCCTGGCCTTGCTAAAATGCACTGTACTGGTCACGAAAGTTGTTTAAAACTGGTGTGGCAACGGGCGGGTAAGAAAGAAGTGGTCTTCTTAAACTTGAAAACGCGTCAGACCAACGTTTTCAAGTTTGACAGTGTTACTTGGAGGAAAATCACTAAAAACCATTAATCATAGTTTGTTCACATACCAGAGAGTGAATTTATACATTTTTTGTCGTTTAAAGGTTTTTTTGTTGATCAGTGAGTGCATCTTTACAATTCTAGCATAGTTTACACTTAGAAGACCTCTCGTGATAATGCCCCTTTAAACTGTATTTTTCTTTCTTAATTTAGCGTTTTAGTAATACAGCCAGTTAAAGTCTTAAGCGAGGCTGGTACATCGCGTGCGTGAAGCACGAGTAAAAATGGCTGCGAATCGAAACCACACCTTATTTTTAGTGTTTAAGGTACATTTTTTAGCTTTTAATCTTTAGTTAGATAAGAATGATTATAATGTATATATAATGTGAATATATTATATATATCATATATACACGACCCCTCAAGCAATTTACTGCTTTTATTCTGATCGTGTTTAAGGATATTCATTCATTCAAACATTCAAAGCGGACAAGTAAGATGGACACCTCTCAAGAGCGGATATGGTTTAGTGACTGACTGGTTCTGGCCGAATTTTCAATTGTTTGTTTGAAACAGAAGTCCCAAGGGTGACCGCCTTAGAGAGTGTTGACTGTACATGTAAAGTTTGCCCAGAACTACCTATCAAGCTCTGCCAGATGTGTTGTCAACAGAAGAAAAAACACGATTGAGAACCTAAATTGCTAATCCAATAACAGCTCCAGGTTCTTGGAAAATCGCTGTATTACTATCGCAACTAGAACCCAAGTTTGAGTGTTCGTTTCTCGGTGTGGTTTAGATTCGCAGCCATTTTTACTCGCGCTTCACGCACGCGATGTACCAGCCTCGCGCGTCGCACTCGCGTGAATGGGCGCTAGCTCAGCCGGGAAAAGAAAAAGCTCTCGCGCTTTGCCTTTGCTAAGAGTATCAAGAAATCATTTGCGCTCGTTCAGAAAGTATAAAAACCTCTTCCTTATAAAGAATCAAAACGATCGACTTGAAGCAAATCTAACACACTTCGTGTAAGTGGAAAGCATTCCTTCTCCTTAATTGAGGTACAAGAGAAACATGCGAGAGATTATCCAATAAGAAGCGTTGTTATCGTTGCATTGAAAGATTAAACACCATCGAAATCATCGTGACGAAATGCTTCGAGATTCGTGTACCAGAACATTACCCAATGACGAGGTTCACACATAAACTAAAGTGAACAACTAATGGATGGCTTGTTGTTTACTAAAAAAGGTCCCTCTAATTACACGCTGGTACCTGTCCCGTGATCATAATTCCATTAGCAGCTCATTTGATTTTGTATTCATAACACATGTTTCTGCGTGGGAGTTGCGGGTTAAATAACATGAGAAGACTCACTCGTTAACTGTGTTTTCATTTATTTTGAGGCCAAAAGACGTCATACCGGACAGAAATAACTTCAGTGAAAAGCGTGTTTCTAGAAAACTGTTGTTGAAGTCATTAGTAAACTGCATGACGTGTCGTTGCCCATTCTAATTGGCTCAGGTGTTCGGGAAGGCGACATAACGATACCCTAAGAGAGAAAGACCTTCGCAGAACGTAGCAACTTTATTTGTTGTTTAGCTCTATTTAAACGTTGTTTTGGAGTTTAAACTCCTGCTCTCGGTTGACCACCAACTGTCACGAGCTCTCTTCGACTCTTAAGCGCACATCGAATTTTAACCCGTTCAAATTTTCACGCGAGTCGACAAGAGGTTGCATTTGCTTGACGGGTCTGAGGTACTCTAAAGGTCGTTTCACCCGAGGGGAGTTGAAGAAAATCCTTGTCGACTCTTATTTTCGTTTAATTCTTGTAGATGTAAAGGAATTCTTATCCTATGACATCTGCAACAAAGATATCAGAGCTTGGTACCTATTATCCACAAGTTGCAATTGGCGAAAAACAACTGCGTGCCTTTTGTCAACTTAACACATCAGTCGTTTAAATTAGGGGCCTCACAAGCCCTATTCTACTTCGCCGAGTAAAAATAAAGGATGTAAGTATACGTCTGTAAACACAACTTACGGTTTATATTTGACTGTAAGAGATGGTATAGCGAAGAAAAAGGAATGGATTCGCAAATTTCTTGCTTTAACAACATCTATATTGTGCACATCACAGTTTTATCAGGCTCGGAGTGATGTTAAACACGTATATCGCATTTTCAGGACCGCAGGTTGAGGAACTAACTTATGTTGGTTTTCAAATGAAAAGTTGGACGAGCCGGGCTCCTGATAACTGGAAACAGAAGTCGTTTCGTTTGGATTTCCCTCAATCAGTCCAACACGGCAATTTTACCCCGGATTTCTCAGACCAATTTTTGTTTTCCTGGGACGTTCGAGAAATCAGGATTCAACTATACCACCACAAAACAAACGAAGAAAAAAGACCCCTTTACTGAAAAGCTGCATTTAAATAAAATAAAACACTTTCCAAATGGAATAAAGTTGTTAAAATTGCGTTTCTGTGTAATGGTAATCATAACTTTCGATAATGTTTTTAAAATCTTATTTCTCCTTACAATGCCGATACATTGCCGAGCAGTCAGGTTATGAGAATTAAGAAATTCATCATGTACCAGCACATTCTCAGAACTAACATTCAAAGAAATATTTGGCATAGTGAAAGAGTTCAAGTTCCAGAGCTCTTTGCATGCAATAAACGTTAACAAAGAATCGTGAGAAAACCTTTCGGGTGGGAGAAACGTACCATGAAAAACTCCCCGCCCTCTTTTAAATTCAAGCTGATGCAAAAAAGAAAAGGTGTTAAACTGCCCATGGGAAGCAGGTACTAAAGTTCTGAAAGGTGAACAAGCGACCAGCGTGGAGGGTAAAATTGCGTGGGAAATATACCCGAGAAACGGAACGCGCATGATATTGAAGATCGTGCGTGCGTGAAGATTTGACAGCTCGGTGAACACAGGTGGCTCGCCTAAGCTGCTCATTGCATGCACCCGTGTGCGTGGGAGGAACTCCTTAGCTGCCGTAAAAGGGTTGAAGCTGGCAGCTGTTCAACCTTAGCTTTTTTGCACGCTGTATAGACACGACATTTACGTGGGAGACTGAGACACGGAGAATTTTTTGAAACACCGAAGTGTAGCTCAAATTGTTTTC
Source organism: Meandrina meandrites (assembly GCA_963693305.1). Classification (NCBI taxonomy): domain Eukaryota; kingdom Metazoa; phylum Cnidaria; class Anthozoa; order Scleractinia; family Meandrinidae; genus Meandrina; species Meandrina meandrites. The sequence goes on from OY855913.1 coordinate 22,770,396, forward strand.
AAGGTTTCAGAGCGATTCGCTGTTTATTGCGGTTCCGAATAATTGTTTTTTGCTTGAATGTGCAAAGTTTAACTGATTGCAATACAAATAAAATAGGTTATTATCTATTGAAAATCGTTTTGAAACAAATTTAACTCAATGCTGTTGCAAAGTGAAGTTAGAAAATAAAAGACTGGTAGTTTAAAGAGCGTTAGCCATTTGTAAAGACTTCCAGCTGAGCTGAACAAAGCTATCGTTAAAGAACGACTAAAAGACCTCAGTCTTTCCGAGCAGTTGTGTAGTGTAGCATATTCTGACATTTCGTTGAACGAATAACAGGTGCAATTTTTCAGCAGGTATTACAAGTGTATTTCGTTTGTCAGATCGTCGAGTAGAACTTCAAGTATGATAACAAAATTGTAAAGTGGTTCAATACTTTCCGAGCAAGCCTGTTCTGACATTTATAGAGACGACAGGAGTGCAAATCTTGATTTCGAGTGTTTTTCTCAAGATATTGTATCGGAGAGACGGGGAAAATATCAACTGCAATCAAATTACGGGTAATTTTCAATAGCCTTATTAGTAGTTCTCAAGAAAATAAACAATAGACCACTGGTTGGCACTTTTAATTATAACACTGGCTGAATTGGCCGTTTAGAACTTGGATACAAATTCAACGTGTATGTAAACTTTCCTTCTTTTTGAGAACTGGATAAGCAACTAAAGCAGTTTTATTTTGCGTGTGGCAAAAAAGCTTTTACTCTGAAAAAGGAATTACGTTAAAGAGCCCGTTCTTGTTAAGCGCAAGCGAGACATTGGGTCTGACAATATAAAATAGAAAGAAGAGACGTTTTAATTACTATTTTTATTCGTTTGTCTCGTTCTCAAAGTTGCCAAGATAGACCGATCGCCATTGTAGAAAGTTGTGAACGAAGGTCCGAACGTTCTCCAGACTGGAGGGAGGACGAAACTCTACGGCAGCCCTTAGCGTCGGTAATTGGCGAAGTATTCACTTGGTGAATTGAAGCACATCTAGCGACAAGAAGCTAGTATTACTGCTCCTCCTTACCCTAGATGGGGACGCTTCGCCGATGCAGGTTCAAAGCACCCTCCCCTCCCCGCTATCAGATTTGTTAGCTTTCCCAAAGAATTTTCCGGTACCCGTATTTCCACCTGGGCGAAAAGAAGCACTGTGAGAATAAAGCGTTTTCACTGCCTAACGTTTTCAAGGAGCGCCTCGTGGCAGAAAGAGTACAGAGATATTATAGAGTAAAGATCGCAACTCCGTCCCTGAAAGTCGGCCGTGCCCACGGTTTTGGCCAGCAAGGTTGCTAAGTAACCTAAATGACGACAGCTGACGTCTGAACGCACTGTCGTTACACGAGTGCCCGTGCAACTTTCTGATTGGTTAACAATCATCGGAAATGCTTCGGGTGTCGGTTTTTACGCGGATTTACGAAAACGCGCCATTTTTTTACTTAAACAACCTGCAACTGAAATGGCAAACCGGAGTGGTCGTAGCTTGTTAGATACAGCGCTGGAAAATTGGAGTCAAACTTTGTAGCTTTAATTGTAACGTGTATTGGTAACATGTAACGCTGAAATGCATTTTTCCTATAAACTGTTTCTCACACATTTTCCACCCGGGTATGAACAACTCCGGGACACAACTATGCCAGGCTCAATTTGATAACAACTCAGTAAAGCAGTAAATTCACCGGTACTCATTTATACACCTGGGTGGAGAGAGGCACTATGAGAGTAAAGTGTCTTGCCCAAGAACAAAACACAGTGCACCGGCCAGGGCTCGAACCCGGACCGCCCGATCCGGAGTCCAGCGCACTAACCATTAGGCCACCGCGCCTCCCACGAATTAAACCCCAAAAGGAGACTAATCTGGGCGTGGTTCGAACATTTTTCGCCTCCCTAAAGATATCATTTTTCCATGCCTGATCAGTCCAGAACGCCAACAATATGGCAGCGTTTAAACATCTTCCAGTGCAACCTTAAACGAGACCTTTATGGCTAAAAACATTGACATTCAGTCCTAAGCATCCTAAGTGAGACCAAAACCCGTGATTTACAACGCTAACTGCGGGACGACGAGTATCCTCCGGGTTTCTAGCGTGCGAATATAGCCGTCTCTTGGGCTCCAAAATAACAAGTGTTCAATTTCTCAAGACAATTTTTTTCAACTTCTTCGCTCTCAATCCAGCGAAACTTTCTCTAATCTTAAAAATTGTTGTTCTTCATCCTTGTTGCATTGGTTTATTGTTGCTTTTCTATGTTTGTTAACCTTGGTAATTTACCATTTGGTGGTTTCCTTCGATGTGAAATAAATTGTGTACATCTAAAAAAATACAATATACAAATTAAAATATTGTAATATACTATGTAACAGATTGCTTGAGCTAAATGCTTTTTATAAAATCACTGATTTTATAAAAACCGTTTAGTCCAAGCGATCTGAACATGGTATATTACAATATTTGTATATTGTATTTTCTTTATATTGTAAACTTCAGCAATGGTGACGGAGGCGAAAAATCTTCTAACATCTATTAAAGAAAATTTGATTCCAAGCAAAACACTTTCTACCAAAACCGGAATTATTGAACTCCTAGGCATAACTCCTAAGTTGTGTAAAGACTGTATTACACGTAAAATATTCAAGAAAGCGCCGCGAATACAGCAAAAGCTTGAACGCGAATTATAATCAAGTGCAAACGGGCGTTTAAAGTCTCGCGAGTTGCTAAAATCACAGCGATTAAGCGAGAATCGTATCAGTTTGACCTTGGTAGAAAAGATCACCGAGTCATGTTTATTACATCTTTGCTTCGTTGAGTTTGATAAACCCCTGTGTGTTTACGACCAGAAGCAACGGGGCGAAACTCGACGGTCGTCACGTTCGCTCAATTAGTACGGCGTCTTTTCCGCGGATTTAATTTAAAAGCACCTGTATTCTAACAAATCTCGCTTCGACTGCTCAATGAGTGGTTAATATCTTTCGTGGACACTGAATGAGGGGAGTTTTTATTTACAATGAGGCAAGAAAATGTCAAGTTGTTTACCAAAATTGATTTTTTCATTATTTCCATCACGGCAAGACTTACGACTTTCCTCTCATCCGGAAAATACCAAAGAAGATTAAAAACTCCCGGTCATAAACATACAATTCTTTATTATGTTGTTAATTCCCTTTAAGCGCGTACTTGGCTTCGCCCGTTCCGCTTTGCAAAATCTATTAATTTGTTTAGTGTTCTCCAGGCACGCAGAAAGTTAAAATTAAAATCCATCAGAAAGTGAATACGTGCTGTTATAGAAAATTCATAGTTTGCGCAATAAGTAAAAGCAATAGGGAGTAATGTTTTACGATGCGTTTTAAAAATGCCCGAGATATCATTGCAAAATAATTTAAAAAGATTGCGTCAAGTTTGTCTATTGAGCAACGTAAGACGCGAAACGAAGACGTAAAACTGTCTCACTTACTGTAATTCTTCTTCATTTCCATACCATTGCAATTTGTCTTGATGAAATTTCGTCTCTTTAGTGATTGTTATCAATGTTAATATCCGAATTTTTTCTAATTCAGAATGGCTCTTCAAGGTTGAAAAACAATGGTCCTTAATACTGGAAAAGTCTTTCCCAAAACAATTGCACATTTTCCGACATTTTGCGATTTAATGGAGAGGTGTGAATTACAGGAAAGCATAAAATTAAAACGAGTGCCCAGCTCGCTTTTTGTAAACAAGATACATTTGCATAAACTGGTGCTTTTTCACTTGCAGGTTTAGAAAGAGCTTTTTCTAATTCAGAAATTTTTAAAAAGGAACATTTTCTATATACCACCATAAATATGACCTGGTTAAGAAAATCTAGGGCTACCAGCAAAAAGCCTAAAATACCCGCTCTCAGTAAAAGCTAATATCAAAGTCTAAATTTAAAACGACATCTCCAACTATATATTGGCAAATATAGTGTCAAGGAACGAATGACCTGATCAACTCACTACAAATTCGAGTTTACTTTTATAGCCGGCGTAAAAAAATAAAATTAAAATTTTAATCCAAGCGAATCAAAACAAGGACTACAACCGAAAACATAAACAAGAAGATAACTGCTACATCAGTAGCTTCGCTTATCTGCACTCGAAAATCAAAACTGCAAGTTAGAACAATCACTTTTTTCGTCAGAAACGAAGCCAAAATTCGTAATATTAAAACATCTCTAAATTATTATGCGATCAAGAATTAATAAAAACTCGTTAATTTTCATGTCACGTATAACGGAAGGAGTTGACGCTTTCCTACCTTTCCAAGGAGTATTCCGCGAAATGTGAAAAAGCTAAATGTACGATTCTAAAAGAACAAAATGCCGTCGACAGTAGCTAAGATAGCAAAAAAAACTTTGTAACACTTGAAGTCGAATAATTCAATAAATAACAATACTGTCAAGTCCAAAAGATTCACGGGTAAGGTGATAAAAAATTTTCTGCCGAACTGTACAAAATAAGATTTGAAAACCCTTCTGAAAGAGAGAAGAAATATTAAATGCTACCAGGACTTTTCCGAGCGTCGTTTTCGCCAGCTAATGTACCTAATCAAATATAAGACGGGCTTCATGTTGTTCATCTTCGATAGAGTTAGTTATCGTTTCACTGTCAAATATGGCGGTCTGTGTTTCGCCGAGCTGTTCCTATGAGACCTTACCGGCGAAAAATTGCCACTAAACATCTGGTTCAGGTGGCAACAGCCAATCAGAGAGCGCCGTTCGCGGTCACTCGACTCCACTTGCATAATCCGGTCGAATATAATACAAACACCGGTAGAAGTATAGCGACGGTTTTGAAAACGAGAGAAAAGAAAAGCCATCAACAGACCGGCAGGACGACAGAGCTACGTTTCGGTCTAATAAGCGACGGGCCTCGCGGGGTTTGAAGAAAAAGAGCGGTAAATTTGAGCGCGAAAGACGCCGTCGCGCATCGGCCGAAACCGCGGCAACGGCTTCAACCGGCAAGAACGAAGCTTTTTAATGGTTTTATTTTTTCTCTCCCTCGAAAGAACATTCGAATGGTGATTGGCAGCCAGCTGGCGGTCTCTAAGCACGTGGGTCGTGCAGTGACCTCTCCGTGTCACCTGTCTGTTTAATAAATCAACCCTATCGCTTCGGACGCCAGTGACACCTGTCTGCGAATATACCGCGTACAGATCAAAGCCTGCAACTGATTGGCTAAGAGCGAACGTCTCCAAAGCGACCATTTTGGGCCCTTCTAAGCAGGTTGTTTTACATTCAACAGGTTGTTATTTCTCTTGGGAAGGTAGCTTCGAACGTAAATTTTCCAACCCCCGCTCAATTCTTCCGCACAAATTAGTGTCATTTCAAACCCTTGAAATGGGATAAAAGTCAGAATAAAGCTACAAATTGTGTACTGTAATATAGCGAGGTGCGAGTCAGCCCCCAGACATCCGCCGGATCAACAAAACTCCCTGCCAACGAATTAGCATTATTAGATTTGCATTATTTTGGCACTTGCAGCGGAAAAGACGAAAACAGCTCTAATTGCCGCTGTCCGTGGGGACTTCTAGATATTGAGATGGTAAACTCGATAGCGAGCTTAAGTTTGCGCTTGGTCGAAATCACCAACAGATTCATCACAAATGATCCGTGAAAAACTAACATAAAATTCTTCGATGACTTTTAGTTCTAATTTCAGGCAGCTAAGAAACGGGGATAATTACCCCAACTCGCCCAGAGGCCTCCGCCCCTGTCAATCTTCCCACGGTAGCTTTAAACCAAATCCAGAGCTGATCGCTTCTAATTCCACGGCCGACGTGGTTGTTCCGCTTGTTTGCCTAAACTATTTCGAAAGGTCTCTTGTCCAGTGCAAGCAGTAACCGGGTAGATTTGAAATTTCGCGAAGGCGTACCACCGAGCGAAGAAGTTACGCCAAAAAAAAAAAACATCTTTCGAGTGTGTCTTTCTCATTCAAAACGGTTTAAAATAAGATGCAAATTTTCGCATGTTGTGACAATTCGCTGACAATCCCTTAGTGTTGTAAGTCATTACTGATGCGCCGTTCTATTGTTCCGAGCACGTGGCATGAATTCGAAACAAACTGGACAAAACTGATCTCGCTACTTCCACGTTTTACGCGAAACCGCACGCATGCAATCGCGCGCACGACCGAGACACGAAGCAGTTCGCAAACCGTGAAGGTTATTCGCAAACCATCACAGCCGACATCACGCTAATTTTCACTCGATTCTTGTGTTTTGATCAAATTCGTGCCTCTGGCCGACACTTGGCGCGCAAACCCCATTTAAAAACACATAAGCAAACCGACCAAGGAGCCGCGGAATTAGCCAATCACAAGCCTGCGCGGCAAACCGTGGGCGGAGCAATGAGCGGGTTTTGCTTCCCATGATTGGTTCTTTTGTATTAGCGTGAGGTGACGTGTCACGGCGTCACAGACAAACCAACACAAGTTGAACGTAAATTAAAAATAGAAATTGCCACGATCAGTTTGTGCTTGTCCACTCGCTGATAACGTGTCAAGCGAAACAGAGCTCGAACTCCTACGGACCGTGAGATAGAAATTCCCTGCACCTGTGGCTTCCAAGACTCGTGTATCTTACTGGCTCGGACCACTGAACTTTGTCCGCGCTTGGTAGAGTAGAGTATTATTATTTTCCTTTTCTCGTACGAGCAACTGAAGCGCGTTTGTGATGATGGTGTTTCAAGGAAGCGAGCTCAACTCGCCAAGCCCGCCGCCGCAAGTTCCCACAGTGGACGAGCCCGAAGAGGAACCCAAGAAATCGCTTCAGCACGTCAAACGCCCCATGAACGCGTTCATGGTATGGAGCCAGATCGAGCGCAGAAAAATGGCTGAGGAACACCCAGATATGCATAACGCCGAGATCAGCAAGCGCCTCGGAAAGCGCTGGAAACTGCTGTCGGAGAGCGAGAAGAGACCGTTCGTGGAGGAATCGGAGCGACTTCGCATAAGACACATGCAGGCTTATCCCGATTACAAATACCGCCCGCGCAAGAAGAAGCAGCCCAGTAAGCAGAAGAGCAACAGTGGTCCGCAAGAGGGTAAAAATCCATCTTCTACAGAAGGACACTCGAGAAAGAACCTCACAGAAGCGGTGGGAACGAAGCGCGAAGCTCTGCCCGGCGCGCACGCATTTCCTGGACTGGGTTCTTCCAAGAAACACGGCACTTCCCTCGGAGAGCAACCACCGTATAAGAAACAACGCCGCGACTTCGTTTCGCCAATCACCCCACCGCCGAACGTACCCGATGCGATCGGAGCAACTCCAGAAGATCCCATTGATCAGCTCTCCTTGTACGACGACTTCGAACAAGCGTTCAAACAGGATCAGCAAGTGCCCGTGAGCGTGAATCACAACCAACAGATCCCGAACTCGTGGCCGAGCTTAGAATTTGGCAACGTGAACTTCAACGGTCTGCCTGTCTCTCCATTACTTGATCTGAACGGGGCAAATGGCGCCCATTTTGATTTTCCCGATCTCTACACCCCGCCAGAGGTTTCGGAGCTTATTCAAGGCCAGTGGCTTGAGAACTCTCTTGGACATTTGTAGCTGATTGCAATTTTCGCCGTTCACGATTTAACCGGTGGAAGGACACTGCTTTTGACTTGTGGAATTTCCACTTCGTGCGATTTTTATAAACACTGAGACATTCGCGGGGTCTTGTTTGGACCTTTCGACTTTTCTAACCGCTATGGACACGTTTTTCTGTGTATATTTTTTTCGACCGAAGAAGTTTATTTCGTTTTTTTGTATCGACTGATGTATTCTCGTTTTAGAGAGCTTTTATTACGATAATTGTACAAAAAAAAGGATTCTAAATAATTTAATAGTTCCCGAAGCTAAGTGTTGTATTTTTACTAAATTTCTCTCTTACATCGCCACGAGGAGCGTGTTTTAAAGTGAATTGAAATTGAAGAAGAGAAAATTATAATACCATTATTATGAAAATTTAAACTCTGTGTGTTTATTCTTGGAACGCGCGCGCACTAAGCACGCATGGCGTAACCTCGAGTACAACTGTTTAAAAACCGAATTGCGAAAGCCAAATAACTGTAATCTTAACTCGGACGTCAGTGATTGTTTCACTTTTTCGCCTGTATTAGAAATTCATGATTCCCGCAAAAGTTGCAACACGGTGTTTAGTTAGCTGCTTGCGCTGAACGCATCACTGAACAAACTGAATTTTTTATGACGGTAGAATAAGACTTGCGGCGGGTAGTTTGGGTTAAGTTACTTGTATTGGAAGGGAGACAGTGAACAAGAAAAACAAATTAATGCCACAATAAATAAATGTGGAATTATTGCGCCGGTTTAAATCGAGAGAATTCGGGGAACGAAGAGCGCGCGTCGGTTGTCATTTTGGGCGGGGTATGACGCTGCTACATCTGTTTTTCGCACTGCATATTTTAAACGGAGCTTTCCAAGGCATTTAAATTTGAATTAGAGTTGATTAGCTGCCTAAAATAATCCGCCTTACAAGTATTCTTCGAATGGAAGTTCACGGGGTTGAGCAAACTGTTTAGGGAGCGCGCGATTCCATGCCCTGCACTGTAATTTGATCGCCTGAAGGAAGCCTCGGGTTTTTCCCTGGTTAGAACGTGTCCACTTAGTCCTGTCATAAATATTTTATGTGATCGTAATGGAGCGCGGTAGCTAGGTACAGATCACGAGTTTGATTTCTGATAAAAATAAATCCGATCAAATTAACAGCTCGCGCAAAATCACAACCAGTGAACAGAACACGCAAGCGTATTTCATCACAGCCGCCGGTAAAAAAGAAAAAGAAAATAAAGCTTACACGAGGCACTGTTTACCCATTTTCAAAACACATGAAATTATTCCTCGTGTGTATTTCCTCTAGCGGATATTAACGTATTCAACTGCTAATTTGCAGTCATTTGCAGCGAAAAAAGAAAAGATCTCGTGGGGACAAGATTAGCGTGTGTTTGCAATGGACGCGCTATCCTGCTTTTCAAATGTTGGCTTTCGCAAGAGAGCCCATACAGCAAGGCACGCGTCAGAACGTGCGCCTTTGTCCTTCAACCAATCAGAGCGCCGCTTTCGCACAATCGTCAACAATAGAAAACAATGGTTGGCGCGTGCGGTCAAAATTCCACCCGTCGATTGGTTGATCCGCGCTGATCGCACATGCCGATTGTAAATTGCTATGTCGCGGGGTTTTCCTGTTTACAAATGGGCCACTTTGCACGCTAGCTGAAGTGACCAGTATTTGCTGTTATGAGCGATTCGAATAACTTCGTTTTGAAACGCATCGGCACGTATGATCTCACTGGAAATCGGTTGGGCAAGGGCAACTTCGCTTTCGTTGAGCTGGCCACGAATCGCCTCACCAAAACCAAGGTTCGTTAATGGTTGCCTTTTGATTCAAAAGCCTACTACAAATGATTGTTCAGGGCTTAATTACATCCATTGTATCGCACTGTGGGTGTACAGAATGCTTATTATTCAATGGTTTAATTACCCGGAGCGCGTTGTTTTATTATTGAGTATTTTTTGTTTTTCCACCGATTTAACTCAGCTTGGTAATAGATTTATCTATCTCCTAGGTTGCGATGAAGGTCATCGACACACGGAAAATCAAAGATGACTACGTTAGGAAAAACGTCCTTCGCGAAGCCCTACTGCTGAAGAAAGTCAACCACCCGAACATAGTTCGATTATACGAGACTCTCAAACAAAACTCGATTTACTGCATCGTGACCGAATACGTTCCCGGAGGCGAGCTACTGAGCCATCTACGACGACAAAACGAGTCGAAATTGAGCGAATCACAGGCCAGGCCCATAATGAGACAACTCATTTCCGCCTTATACCACATGCACGAAAACGGGATCGTTCATCGGTAAGAAAGTTGCTGCAAAAAATAAAGCACCAAATCGTATGCACCTCCCTCGTGCGAGATGTTTTCGTTGCATGATAATTTGCGGTTTTAAACGTTGCTAAGAGATTGAAAACAAACGCAAAAGCAGTTGTACAATTTTACTCGAAGAAGAAAGAAAGACTTTTGTAAAGTTGCGCTTTCAAAATCAGCACCACGTTTTTTTACTATTATTATCATTATTTCCACGTTTTTTTATGATAATTTGTGGTCAAAGTCGCTTGGAGATCAAAGGCAAACGAGAAAAATGTCCCTTTTGAAAGAGTGTGAGAAGAAATCTCTTCTAAATCTGTCAATACACATTCCATTTTGGATTTAAAATACACAAGATAAATTATGCTGCCGCACGAAGCCATTACGCAATGATTCAGTCTTGCAGGTAAAATACGCCGGACAAAATACATGTCGAAAAACGTAATTTCGCTCTAAAAGTGACAAGGCCTTATTTTTTTCAAGCGTCGTATTTTCAATGCCTGTTTCCCTCGCCATTAGCACTCGGAAAGAACACAGAATAGCTGCATTTGTTCTGTGTCACATCACACTCTTGGCTTTTGTTTCGTTATTTGCTTCGTTTTGAATACATTGCGGTAATTAATTACATAGCTCTGGGCTGTTTCTGAGCGACTGAATAAATTAACGTCTCTAGGATGTTTAATAATTTGCGATAAATGTTGTTCAAGGAAGCTTATTTCCTCTCTTTTTAGACTTAATATCGGTCAGATTTCGATCTTGATGTCTTCCTTTAAGAACAAAAAGAATTAGCGGGTCGAGAACGGAAAGGAAACCTTTCACACTTAGAAGGAGTATTATTTTAAGCTCTGTACACTTCAGCGATTAAAAAGTTTTTCCGCGCGTTTAAAGGAAAACACTAACATTAAAAGCGGTTTTTTTTTCTGCTCTGTTTTTTTTTTCGTGACGGAAATAAAGATAAACCTCAAAGTGTATTTCAAAAGACACAATAATCGATGTATTCAAAACAGAATATGACTTCCGAAAGTTGTAGACGCGAGCTCTTGAAATTCTCGCTTTAGCTTTGAAATGTATTTAGCCAGCTGCCGGCGAGCTTTTTATTCTCGTTTTGATAATTACAAAATGTATTCATCTGCAAAGGCTTAAATCTCCCTGCTTCTTGTTATTTTGTCTGAAAATGGGAGATAAAATTAATGAGTCTGTTAATTTTTAGATTTAAGGCCATCTGCCCGGTTATCCCCAACAGAGCGATAAATTATTGATGAAATGTTTTTCAAGAGAAAAATGAAAAACACTTCCCGCAAGCAACAAGTGTCAAGAATCGCAGGGCTTGTTTTCAAAACGAGCTTGGCCATTCTTTCAATCCAAACAACTCACATCTGAATAAATACGCTCGATCGAAGACGAAAAAAGCAATAAATTCTGAGTTGTTCGGTGCGTTTCCAGTCGAACAGTCGAGAACCAAAAACAATTCCTCTGATATAAACCGTCAACAGAAAAAAAAAATGAATATATTCATGCAATCAATATTACACAAATGAGAAAGTTTCTCAATTGCTTGCGCGGAAACAAAATGCGGCAAAGATTGAAGGTTACGCGCGAAGAAAAGGGTTTACTATAGTCGAAGAACACAATGACTTATTCATGGAAAAATTGTGTTTAGTAAAACTTAGGGCGAAACGAACTGTGTTTTATACCAAATAAATTCTAAATTATTCATTCACTCAACCGAGCCCTTTATTAGTTGTTATATTAGAGACCACAGCTGTCAATCATTTTAAACATGTCAATCAAACAGCTTAAGTAAGACACACCTAACTTAGTCAAGTAATAGTCGGTAAAGCCCCACCCTAAAACAAATCTACATAAACTTTCCAGCTTTATTTCATGTTTACCAGTAATAAAAATATAAAGTTCGAAATAACTTGAGTGTTTAGTACAAATCACAAGTTCAAGGAGCAATAAATAACGTATAGGGAGCATGTCACAAAAAAATGAAGATCATGTGTTTAGAGTATGGATAAGAGAAACCGGGAAGGATTTTGCCGTCCACTTTTTAGTATTTTTGAATTATAATTATAGTTGTTGTGGTTCAATATTATGCTTGGTTCAAATTTTATTTTCCTTTGTTTTAAATTCATTATCATACATTACCATACCAAAAAACAAAGAAAATAAAATTTGAACCAAGGATAAAATTGAACCACAACATAGTTATTAAACTGAGAATTATTTTTTTTCCTTAACTACTAGAATAGTCACCTCACAGCTTTATTTCACATCCAGCCACTTAACTCTTTAAGCCACAATATCCACACACAAATTCTCCTGACTGATCTCCATTTTCTTACAGTATTAGTTGGGAGAATTTGTAGAAACAATTTCCCTTTGGTGATGATTTCATTAATTCTCATAACCTTTTCTCTTGATTAAATATTGGTATTGTGTGGAGAAATTTGATGTTGGTCACTCTTACAAGGTTAAACACTTCCAGAAAGCACCTTTACTGCCATCTCACAGTTTATGAAACATGAGAGCTTTCCTTGTTTAACATTTTAAAAAATCTTTTATTTTTAAGCAAAGGGTATCAATTCTCCTAATATTATTATTGTTATGCATACCCTACAGTTATGAGAATTTGTCAGTACATATTGACAATATCAAATGATTGATGATTTTCTTTATTTTTCTTGTCACATCTGCTCAACAATGTGTGGATACTGTAAGGAGAAATTACAATTCCATCACATGTCTATCTGTGTGCTTTTAGGCACTGTCAATATTTTCAAATTCATGTAACCTGAGAGCCTAGCTGAATCAATTTAATAACATGCAAAGTCCTTCAAATGCTTCAAATCAATCACATAAATTAAATTAAATTAAATTTAAATTAAATTAAATTAAATTTTCAATACTTAACCTTACATTTCCACCTATCTCTAGTAAATTATTCCTGTTAATATTTAAATATTTATTTTATTTTATCAGTTAAAAGCTCCTAAATTATATACTAGTTTTGATCTTTTGTTTAAATTGTTAAAATTTATAGCACTTCTTCTTTTTCTTTAACAAATGGATTTCTTGAAGCTAACAAAACACTTGCTTTTTCCTTTTTAGAGACCTCAAAATGGAAAATATTTTACTGGATGAGAGTAAAAAGAATATCAAGATAGTAGGTAGGAAAATTGAATCGTTTTCTTTTCACTTGTTGCAGATTATAGTCTTCAAGCTTCTTTTTACTGTTAAATTAATCCAAATGAACAGATGCTCTCCATCCAGAATAAGGCTGATATTTTTCTAACAGTCAACCTGCCAAGGTGGTGGTTTATGAAAATCTTCATAAATGTTCCACTTACTAAGAAATATTGAAAACAAACAGCACTGCAAGAAAGTATTTTTCTTAAAAAATATAAACGGTTTAAACAGATCTAAAAAATATAAAAAGGGATACTCTAAATTTTCGATCGCCTTCTGCGGTCTTCTTCAGAGAATGATGGATTTTTGCAAGGTTCGCAGAATTCTAATAAGTTGCATTGACGTTATTGTTCGTTGCCCCCCTGGGGAGCAATCAGCGATGCATAAACCCTTGGGAAGGGCATTCTTTCGTTTACAGTGTTTTTGTCGAGGAAAGAATGTAAAGACTCAAGAAACAGTCTTTTGTTCTTGCTGCTTACACCTGTTTCAAGAATTTCGGCGTAACTTGGATGTATGTCTTGGCCGATTTCTGCATGATGTTTAATCGCGGAGTTGATATTTCCGTTTGTTCCGGGCTTGTGTTCGGCTCCTCGCGATTTCCAGCTTCTTTTGCTTTCCCCAACGTATGCAAATGAGCATGTCCTGCAAGTCACTTTGTATACAATTCCTTTCAACCGCCCTTTGTCCGGTCGGTCCTTGGGTTTTTTGAAGATATTTCCTAACGTTCGTACTGGCTTGAACGCTGTCTTGATGTTTTCGCGGCTCAAAATCCGTCGAACGCGCTCCGACACTCCTTTCACATACGGGATGGACGTGTATGCCTTCAGATTCTCCTGGGTTCTTGGTTGCGTGTTTGTTTTGCTTGATTCGCCAGCTGACTTGATGAAGCTCTCTTGCAGTATACACCCACCTCGATCCTACCATCATTAACAGTGTTGTTGGTGTCCAGGAAGGCTATGCTTTTTTTGCCCCTAGTTGTTGTAGGCATCTCCACTGTAAACTGCATAGCCTTCCTGGACACCAACAACACTGTTAATGATGGTAGGATCGAGGTGGGTGTATACCGCAAGACCACACATACGAGCAAGTATTTAGACTTCCATTCACACAGCCCAGCGCAAAGCAAGAGAGCTGTCGTTAAGACTCTGATGGACCGAGCTAAGTGCATCCCATCAACAACCGCGCAAAGACAAAACGAGAAACAACGCGTTGTTAATGACTTAAAAGCTAACGGTTATCCCGAGAGCTTTATCAAGTCAGCTGGCGAATCAAGCAAAACAAACACGCAACCAAGAACCCAGGAGAATCCGAAGGCATACACGTCCATCCCGTATGTGAAAGGAGTGTCGGAGCGCGTTCGACGGATTTTGAGCCGCGAAAACATCAAGACAGCGTTCAAGCCAGTACGAACGTTAGGAAATATCTTCAAAAAACCCAAGGACCGACCGGACAAAGGGCGGTTGAAAGGAATTGTATACAAAGTGACTTGCAGGACATGCTCATTTGCATACGTTGGGGAAAGCAAAAGAAGCTGGAAATCGCGAGGAGCCGAACACAAGCCCGGAACAAACGGAAATATCAACTCCGCGATTAAACATCATGCAGAAATCGGCCACGACATACATCCAAGTTACGCCGAAATTCTTGAAACAGGTGTAAGCAGCAAGAACAAAAGACTGTTTCTTGAGTCTTTATAGTCTTTCCTCGACAAAAACACTGTAAACGAAAGAACGCCCTTCCCAAGGGTTTACGCATCGCTGATTGCTCCCCAGGGGGGCAACGAACAATAACGTCAATGCAACTTATTAGAATTCTGCGAACCTTGCAAAAATCCATCATTCTCTGAAGAAGACCGCAGAAGGCGATCGAAAATTTAGAGTATCCCTTTTTATATTTTTTAGATCTGTTTAAACCGTTTATATTTTTTAAGCTATGACCACAGATCGCTCCAGCAGTTTTATTTACAAAGTATTTTTCAATAGCTTTAATTTGAATGGTTAAACCTCAGGGATTTATCCACAAGCTCAAAGATGATGTTAAATGACTACAGGACGGAAATGGCCATGGGTAGCTTAAAATAAACAAATTACTTTCTTGCTGGCAATCTTTTGCTGAATAGTGTAAGCTTGTAATTCTATTGCTCCTCTAGTGAAGCAGTTGCTATTGTTTTGGGGGCTAGGGCATCGATTGCTCCTGTTGTTTGTTGTATTGTTCTCTTAAAGGAAAGCGAGCCATTCGCGCGAGACCTTGCAAGAACTGCTACCCGACCCCTCTTGTCACTGACCTCTCCCATTTAAGTCCTGCTTTGATCTCCTCCATTCCCTGCAGACTTTGGTCTCAGTAACATCTGTCGAGGTGAGGAGCTCCTCAAGACACAGTGTGGCTCTCCAGAGTACGCTGCCCCAGAACTGTTCAAGCGTGGCTGCCGATATGGAACAGAAGTTGATTTATGGAGCCTGTAAGTACATGAATTAGGATGCACAATCAAAAATGCTGTATAAATGTTGCTTGACATTTGTGTGATTTGTATTTTTCTTTGTTCCACATTTATTACCAAGGAAAATACAAACAGAACTAGCTTGAAATCATTTTGACCACAAACTCATTTTAATGTACAAAAGCTATGAGTATTTATTTAAAACTAGCAATGGTATATTGCAATGCCTGAGTTTTGATTGGCTAACAGACAATGGTATATGAGCTCATATACCATTGACCACAAATTTCGTAGCCGATACACGTCAACGACAACAGCTGGGGAGCTCAAATTTTGCAATTCTTTTGGGCGTTTTTAATAAAACAATTACTCCACTTGCGCTTGTTGGGTATGAGATCGTTAGAGCCAACTCATATCGAACACCTGCTCCTGGAATCACTGTTAAATAGCTCATTCATAAAAGGGAAAAGAAAATACCTACTAGTGAAAAGTAAAGACAAAATTCCTAATCTCCTGTTAAGATAATTTCAGCTCTTTCTTGGCACTTCTCAGCACAAACATTTCAACCTTGTTTTTTTTTTTCTTTTTTCCTTTTCACAGAGGTGTTATTATGTATGGCACTGTTGTAGGAAGACTTCCATTCAGGTAGGAGTATATACAATATATATAATTGAAACCATTTTCAAGATTTGTAATATACTGATCAAATCAAAACTTTAATACCCCTCCCCCCACGTCACCCACCCAGACATTTGTGAAATTCCCATCCCCTCGACCAAAAATGGTATTCAAACAAAATACCTAAGGGTCATTTAAAACAATCTAAATGCCCCCCACCCCTGGAATAAATATGGCAAAAAGGGGGTACAGAAAATGAAGCAGAAATACATTTTGGGAGTACACTGCCCAAAAGTATTCTACGTAATCTTCACGCCTTTGAATGCAGTTCACCCAGTTGATTTATGTGCAAAATATGAAAGTAATAATAAAAGTATTATTTAGGCTTCAAAGCAAGAATTTATTCCAAATACAATTCATTGAAGAAGCGAAAAAAAAAGCGGATTACGAAAGCACATGACCCCCAAGTCTGATTTAATGAACAACTAATCCAACACATGAGATCAAGGGAATTTGCTCAAATCCACCTCCCCCCCTCCCCCCTCTCCCTCAACACACACACACACTACCAACAACAACAACAACAACCTTCTATATGGTGTCAGGTTACCCATTCCAATTGAGTTTACCGGTTGACCGAGTCAACTCCAAGGCCGAGTCAAATCCGAGTCCGAGTCAAGTGGCCGAGTCACTGGTCAGCGGTTTGTTCATTACGAAAATATAAAGTTTGCTGTAAGCATAAATATGTGTACGATAGTCAAAAATGTTTCCCTAACCAACAAATGAAAGCTAACCGCAAGCAAACAGGAGTGGAACTAGCCGCAAGCGAACCGGAGTGGAACTAACAGCAAGCAAACCGGAATGGAGCTAACCGCAAGCAAACAGGAGTGGAGCTAACCGCAAGCGAACCGGAATAGATCAAACCAAAACCAAACTGGGAAACCCAGGCCAAAAATCCAACTCAAACGTCTGCACTTTCTACTCGCCATCTTGTGAACGACTTGCGAAAGACAAAACCTCATGCTCTGGAGTTTGAAAGGTATTTTGATGTCCAGTGACTCGGTCTGACTCGGACTTGGATGTGACTTGGGCTCGGAGTTGACTCGGGAAATGGAATTACTCATTCCAATTTATACAACCACAGATGTCAAATTCCCATTCCTCTGGCACATCAATGAATCGAATTCATGGGAATACATCTGGGTGCCTCTCTTTGATCGCTACATACAACTTGTCGACAATACTCTGGCCATAATTAAGCTTAAGTTTTCCATAAATGCAGGGCACATGCTGAAACTGTCTATCCCCCTTTTGGGCTCATCCTCGGTGTATTAAAAACCTGTGAAATTCACCAGTGATTAAAAAAAAAACGACCAAGGCAACAAAGAACCTCAAAACAATATAGAGCAGGAAAACAATCGCTCCAAACCAAAGACAAATTTCTCAATTTTTTGCACCGGGGTAAACACCCTTCACAACAATTCTTTTTGTTGGTCTTTTTGAGAAAGCCAGTCTCGCATTGTATAGCTCTCGTTGGGGGAATATGACGATTCTGCCCGTGTTGTGCATGACCGTGCATAGTACTAGCTGTACGCTGTACTAAGCCTTTGAACAATACGTTAAAAACGTGAATACTTCGGAAATTATTTCAGGCAAAAGGCAGGGAAGCAATTTAAACGGAAAATTAAAAGAGACTGAAGCCGATTTCACAAGAAAACAACTAATGCTTACCTCGTTTTGTGCGCATAAGAGATTGCTGCTAGAACGACCACCTTTCACAAGGCGTTCCAAAACGTTCGCGGAGGACTGGAAGAAATTTTGATGACACCTTCCCGATTCCCGCGTTTTATAACATTCCCGCGCAAAAGGACTAAGTAAGGTCCTGAAGTTATTCATTTGATTCCTCTAGTTCTTTGACTTTTTTTGAACATATTTGTTGGCTTCGTTGCCTTCGGCATTGATCTCACCATGTCGCCCGGGGGATCCGGGGGAGGGGAGTGGAGTGCTCGTGACTGAAAGTCGCGATTTTTAATCGTGAAAGCCTGTTCCTGGCGTTCAGTTAGTTGACGAGCAGCTAGTATTGAAAGACGGCGAGGGTAGGGTCATTGGGAGAAGCTCCTTGCATTAGTCCCCGCGCCATTTTTTTTTCCACTCGCAGAAGAAAGCGAGATTGGGGAAGGTAGGGTGAAAGGCTACAGGGAAAGGAAGGGAAGAGGAGTAGAAGGGATGGGAGGGGAGGCACGCGTGTCACAATATATATTACAGTTAACCCCAGGTTGTCAGTGGACTGTTTGGGTGTCCATCTACAAATTTTTAACTTCAAATTCTAATTTTAAAACGACATTAAATCTTCAATATTTCCTTATTTCCCTAATATTATCCTGTGAGAAAAAACTATTTCTTCCCAAACATACCAAAAAATTTATAAAACACCTTAGAACAAAAATTGATGTTTTGAGCGTAGGCCATTTTTATAGCGTGGTTTTAAGTTCTCAGAGCTTCTTGTTTGCATTTCAGAAGTCCTCATTATGGCAGCAGAGGTCGGAACGATTTGGTGGATCAAACGTCCCGCGGTCTCAGTTGCACTCACAATAAATATTTAGTGCTTCTAACACCTCGTAAGTACAAGTTTGAAGTTCTCTTGATATAATCCGCAGTTGTTATACCTTCTGAACCGTTACAGTACCGTTGGTATTGTATTAAGTTTGGCTTGCGTAGCATAATACATTAGATAGCGCTGCATCTACTTGAAATCCGTAGCGTTAGTAACAAGATAAAAAAAAATTGAAAAAACTCGGTGAAAATAAATAACTATAAATTTAAATAAGTGCGTCTTAAGTTTTGACGTAAATTCCTCTAAAGGGGACTGTTCCATAGTTTCGGGGCAGTGTAGGAAAAGGCTCTACAGCCATATGTCTTCAGAGCACATTTTGGCTGTACCAGTAGTCCTTTGCTGGCAGATCTTAAAGCTCGTGTCGGTTGGTAAGGAGTTAAGAGTTTCTTCCAGTCGGGGGAACAAGTGTCAGTTGATGGACCCCTTTGATGGCGCGATGACTTCTTCGAGAAGTCACTGAGTCCGCGGTTTTCGTTCCAAAAGTTGCTAAGCAACATGACGCATTTGTTCGCGTGATTGCTTCCGGAGTACTCGTGAGCGCTCGCGCTAGTTTTTGATTGGACGAGATAATTCGGAAACTCGTCGAGTGCTTCAACGAAGATTTGCCAAAACTGGCACTTGTTCCCCCGACTGCCTCAAGTGGACTGGTGCAAGTAAAATTTTATATTCAATCCTTTGGGCCACAGTCAGGACACGTTTCTACATTTTCGCGCGCCATGATGATGCAAGGTGCCGCCAAATGAAGCTAGCGCTTTACAACTGAACAACAACAACAAACAGCAAACTAACTTCATCTTACTAATGGTGCAGATTGCCGCGACCTGCTCAGAAAGCTGCTGGAACCCAATCGACACATGCGCTTGCCCCTTCTGGATGCTATGGTCCACCCCTGGGTTACTGTGCAGGGGACCGCACCACTGGTACCGTACACTGAGCAACCAATTAACGAGCAGCTCCAGGATAAGGTAAGGGAACCGTCTATTGATGGACGTAGGTTTAAACAGCCATTAGTAGAAAGTCAGTCGTGTTCTATTGAAAATCCGCGAATCTGATTGGTTCTTCCATTGTTTTCTAATCGCGGATTGAACACGATCGTTCGCGCGCTCGTAATTTTACTCGATTTTTGGCTTAAGAGTACATAAAATTGTAGGTTTTCACTAAAGGTCGGATAAAACTGCGTATCATTATTGTAAAAGTAATATTTTTAACGTGTCGCAATTGCTTCTCCCGCTCTAGATTCTAGAGAAAACGTCACAACTCGTCAAAATCGATAAATCTAAGATCGCTTTCCACGTCCATCAGAAGAGATATGACGCCATCTCAGGAGTCTACAATCTTCTCTTGGATGAAGAATTTAAAAGGTTGTCCAACAATAAAAGAATGCAGGAAACGGATGACCAGGACGTTTCCACCATGCGGGTTTCCATTAAATCTGTCACGAGTGACGGAAATGAAAATGGTTCCCAGGCTTCCGATAGTGAGAGCGCGAGTAGCTCCGAAAACTCTGAAGATCAGGACTCTCCCAGAGAGCAGGACTGGGAGCAGGCGCCAACACGGAAGCACATGGTCTACAAACCAAAGTGGGTTGTGTTAAAAAGAAAGCAAAATTCTTTACAGCTTTAATGGTTTAAGGTTGAATGGCACGGTTTGGAATAAAATCATGTTTAGACTATCATTTTAAGTGTACATGACACGAAAAAGATTTTCTGCTTATTTGAAAGGGCTTTCGAAATACAGAAGAATGTCGTCTAAGGGATATTGACATTTTTAGATCAGTGATGACGTCATAAGGTTTGCAATTAAAAATGGTAAAATACTGAATAAAAAATATCTCAGGAAATATTGAAGCAATGTTCTAGAAACTTGGCACCACAAATTTGCATCACAAAAGGAACAAAATGACACCCTTTTTAGCTCCAGTCTCTCCCCATTTGCAACCTCTTAAGAGACAAAGGGTTCTGCTTGGAACTGACACAGTTCCCATATTGTCTTAATTCCCATCATCGCATTGGCTGCGGTAGATGGTTCTTGGTTTAAGACAAAAACTGCGAATTTCAGCTTTTATTAAGACAGCACCAGCCGCAAAACTGTTGCCAAGCATCAAGGGTGTCATTTTGTTTCTTTTGCGATGCACATTTGTGGTGCCAGGTTCCAAGAACACTGCTTCAGTGCTTCAATGCTTTTAGAGATATTGTTTATTCAGTATTTTACCATTTTTTCAGTTGCAAACCCTATGACGTCATCACTGATCTAATTTCCATAATAGAACAATGTCAATATCTCTGAAACGAAAAAAGAAATTTCAAAAAGAAAAACGCCATTCTTCTGTATTTCGAAAGGCCTTACAAATAAACAGAAAATATTTTTCATGTCATGTACAAAAAATATATAATTCATCAAAACAAATTCTCGAATCTGATTGGTAATATATTTGGACACTAAAAATATAGGACAGCAAACGAGTCAGACCGGAGTAATTGGACAGTATGGGCGAATAACGCGCGCCGGAATAAGGAAGCTGCATTTGAAGGGGTTCCTTCTCTTACGGATGAAGCTCAGCTACGATCTGTTTTACTAACAAAAAAAAGTCTAAGCTTTTTTTTCAAATTAGTTTTTAGTTATAGGAGACTTCTGCGCGCAGACTGGATAAATTGGAAATGAACTTGGTTTCTTCCAGTTCAGTCTGTACGCATAGTCGTGATTTAACAAATCGAACTCCAGCTTCGCGGTCGTCCGATTTTGTTAATTACTCGTCTGATCACAGACTGAATTGAACTCCACTTTTTTTCTATTGTCATCAAATATAATTATTACCACAGAATTCCACAGTACAAGCCCTACTGTGTATACATGTAAATTAAAATGGTAGTCATGACTGACTACCAAACTCTCTCATGAAAAATCAATTACCATGTTTTTTTTGTTTTTTGTTTTTCTTGCCAGTGAATACAAGCCTGTCTCACGACCGTTAGAGGTAAGGGCCATGTGTATGGTTAACTCGGTTTTTTTAGTGTATTTTCTGGTTTTCCGCCAATTGAGGCCCTACCGACCAAAGACCAAAAGCAGGAGAACTGCTTACTACATGGTTTCTCTTTTTGTTGGGGAGGGGGTAGGGAGGGTCCATGTCTAATTGTCCAGAAAGAAATAACAAGAGCGGTCATAGCTCTCAATGTCGTCAGGATACGCCATGTTGCTTAGAAACAGCCCCACCAAAGACCGCAGGCTCGGATGATTCTTGAAGAAGGTCGGGTTTCAATTATGCCCCCTTGTTTGTCCCCTTTCTTGTTTTGATTTTTTAAGGGCTCCTACCACAGACACATTTTTACCTTATTTACGCCAGGACCTAAGGATCACAGGACTCAAGATTTGCAACAGGGAACCCCAAAAGAGACACTCCCGAGAGCTTCCTCACGCCAGGACACGACCGAACACCGCAAACGGGCATAGGACACCAGAAGAAACGTTGCCTTCTCCCAAACCCAACGTGGGTGCCTCTCGCGCCTGGCAAGGGACAGGCAGAGTAAGGTGCAAGTCGTGCATCCCGCGATTTACGCCCAAGTTTGACAGTGCGCTGCAAGGAAGGCGGGTGGTGATGTCCCCACGGGTAAGGCAGGACCCGGCACTCTTGGCTTCTCAGTGGGAAGCGAAACTGCAAGCTTATATTTCGGAAGGACGCGAAGAAAGAGTTGGTAATTCTGAAGAGGGTACGACCACTGGCCCTAGCACTGCAGGGGATAATTGCGCGGAGTCTGAAACTGTTCCTGTGGGCGTTCGAGTCGTGAAATCCGACGCGAGCCTCAACCAAAAAGATAACACGGAAAATTGGAGACCCTTGGAATGCACAAGCGCAAGGCATTATCGTTTAAGCAGTACCCCTGGGGTAAAACAAAGCAGCGAGTCAAATAAATCGGAGGGTAACAAATCTGCCCAAACGCCACAAACTAATCAAAAGTTCATTTCTTCGAGGGGCTCTGTTCGGCCCCCCAAAACTGGGACCAGGATATCTCCGTCATTACTAGCCGCCCAGAATGCCAACAGAGCTGTGTCACCTTTGCAAACAAGTCAGTTTGTTGATCTTGCCGACTACCACAAATACGTGCCCCAGCCACCCAAATTTCGCACTGCAGGACTGGATGGCCCTTCAAGGCCGGCTGTTAAAGACGATAAACACGATAGAAACGTTGACAGGTAAACCATTCTAAAGTATATTCTGAGTTAGAGCAGTTTTCAAATGAGTGTCGTAAAACCAAAACCAAAGTAATCATTCTGGCCAATCACAAAGGACACAGATATTCCAGTGAACCAATCAAAACTCGAAGCAAGTACATGAAGCCGGCACAAAGCGCGCGCAAACATGCGCGAGGAAGTCGCGATTGGTTTTACTTCTGATTGGTTAAGAAAGTGGCGCGTGTATTTTAAGCCAATCACTGAGTGTGGTAATGCAAAACGGAAATTACTTTCGACACTAGTTTAACTTTCACGTCCGTCTCCCTTTAACCAATTAGAGCGAAGATAAATAAAGATGGTAAATTTAATTGCAGTAATGTTCTAAATTTCACGTTCTCGTTTTTAATTACAGTTTTTCTGCAGCATACCAGTCTTTCATGAAGAACAAGAAACCGCAACATCTTCGCCTGTCGATAATGCAGGCTCGAGAAATTTTTCAGCACGAGTCCAAGTTTCATGCCAAATATGGCAGAAGACTGAACACTGAAGCTAGCGCCAGTAACGCTAGTAACGCTGACTCAAATAAACAGTCTGAAAATCAGGCGTCACGCTTCAGTCACGCAAGCACCGGAACGACTTCAAATAACCCAGTTCAAAAGAAGGCAAATGAGCAATCTCTTAGCATTCATAACCAAGGTTACCTCAAAGGGGTAGGTGTAAAGTTAGATCAAAGGGAAATGCTCGTTCGTGAAGATAAGTGGGAGGAAAATATTGTAAAACAAGATGAACCGACTCACAATCATCAACTCGTACCTTATCCGTCGGTTGAACGAAGTCCGTACGACGACAACCCGACCAACGCCGATATCGACAAGATTGAAAGTACCAAGGCTGAAAGCACCAATCAGGAAAGCCGAGTGATGTCGATTCGCCTGAACCCGAAGCAAGAAGAATCACTGAAAAGACAGAAACAGAAGGAAGAAACAGAAGGACACGAGAGAGAAAGAGTCAAGTTTCTTAAAGAGCTCGAGGATCAAGAACGCCACAAGATCATCACAGAATACCTACAACAAGTGTATTCGCAGAACAGTCAACCGCCTTCACCTCATGCGGGTAACAGGAAAAGTGAATACAGCACACCCACCCACAAGGGATCAAAACAGGGGCTCGACTTTTCGGTTGCCACTAAGCCAGCTGAGGAACAAAATCCCGACGTACCCCAGGTGACTACAAGACCAGCGCCCATCTGGCACCAGACAGCACGTGGCACACAAGGGGACAAGAAGATCTCTTTCAAGGCAAAGCAGGGAATCACAGGTACTAACGGTGTAAGGTTCTTCAACGAGTGGAACAACAGTCTGTTTATAGAGTACATCAACAGCCCTGGTGAAGATACGGAAACGGGAAAAGACAAAGACAAACGACAGGTAAACGCTAAATTCCTCCGAAGGAACTTAACTCAAATAAAGTGATTTGAGAAGGGGGAACACTGGGGAGACCAAACAGAAACTGGGAGGGGTTTCTCGTAGCCAGTAATTTTTCGTTGTCGTCCCCATAGCCCTTTTCGCTTGTCTTAGCCAGCAGGGTCTTGGCACGAGAAACGAAGGGCTCTAGAGACAAAGGATTTCCAGTCCTAGATTCTGGGACTTCCGGTCTTCATGTATGTTACGTATGCAGTTGTGATGTTTCGATATACTGTATGGGAGAGTCATGGTGTTTTTTACTTCCCCTCAAGATTTCTTTTTTTAAAACAGCCAATCAAAAAAATCGAATGAATTCAAAAATCCTATGTCCCCAGAGCCGTTTGTTTCCCGTGCCAAGGCCTCGCCGGCTAAGAGAAGCGAAAAGGGCTATGCGGACGAGAATGGTCCTTTTTCTCTTCCACAGGCTCGTCTCAGACCCCCTCCCGAGTGTTCTCTCCTTTCCAAACTGCGTTTTTGACTTGAGTTGTGCGCCGGGACTAACGAGCTGTAACAGTTTTCTATAAGGACTGCTTTTAAGAGTCACTCTACAATATAACAAGCGATTGTTTACACAGTACAAAATTACCTTTTAATCAAAAGAAACCCCAAAATTAAAGTTAAGGTTACGGGAGAGACGGATTGTTAACGGCAAAGATTAAAAATTGAGGCTAAATTTTCCAAGACGTCCCTTCCTTTGACCAAGGTTGGAACTTGCCAACTCCATGCAAAACTTTTAACCGATTGCAAGCGCGGGAAAAATGGCGCGAGCCAAGAAATTGGTTTCCGCCTTGCAGCTGATTGGCCAAATCGACAAAATCTTCGCTCTGATTGGCTAAAGCACATTGCGCGCGTTTGTTTACTGGCCGATTTACACAGTACGACTTTCTTGCATGCAACATGCTTACGACAGGTCTACATGACTTAGCGGGACCATTTACACGCGCGCGCGTCTGTCGTAAGGATGTGGTAGGTTGATTTACACGACGCGATTCGTGTTATAGGCCCCCCTTATAGTCACGGCGTAAGCGTAAGTGTGCCGCATACGATAATCGTAGGCAAAATCAGACCGTCTTAATATGCCCCTACCAATTCAGAAGCTCTCCTGCTAAGTCAAATACAGATAATAACCTTTAATTAAAAAAGAAAATCGAAAAAATAGCCTTTAACTTTTGTTTTGTTTTTGAAGAACGCAAGCTGTTGGCTGGAACAACACCTAAACGGAGTCCTGGACGAGACATCGGTCGTAAGAGTTCCACGCAAACAATTTATATCAAGGGAAACATGACCAACAAGTCACAAAGAGAAGCGCTTAAAATTGTTTTTAATACAATTTTGTGGAGTGAAAGACTGATGTCTTACATTAAAAAAGACTACTCTTACTATCTTACCACTGTATTTTTGACCACAGCTGCTAAGAATTTGAATAGCCAACTCAACAAAGCCACATTTTTTAAGAATTATTTTTTTGTATCGTCTTCGCTGCAACAATCTGCTCTTGTTAGGAAAAATATTTATCGTGAATTCAAAGAATTCCTGAAACGGTATATTATGATAAAAGAACGTGGTTAAAACCATTTTATTTTTTACTATTTTAAGAATATTGTAATTACGTTTCTTAACAAAAGAAATAAAAATATAAGCTATATTGAACAAAAGCCACGAAGAGGATGCATCTTTTTATAAAATGAGACAAAAACAAAGGCAGAGTCACTGGTTATATACAATAAATCCAACAATTTTATTTAATTTGGTTAAACTGAATACAATCTCTAAGTTCAAAATCGTATGTTTGTATTTGAGAGTAAAAATAAATTACTAGCATATTTACACGAATTTTCATTTGTTATAACCGCGTTTATATAATAATTGAAATGTTTTATCTTGAAAAAACTTCTTCCCCTTGCTAAAGACAATTGCTTGTGTTTGTGTTTGTTATGCCGTAAAATTCCAATAATAATCCCCAGGCCTTAAATTTGTTCAAAACGCTTTTTCGAAGGGACGGGTAGAACTTAAGGCGGCAGAGCACGATCACTGACGTGAACACGGCGATTGCGATTTTCCACGCGACTTTCTGCTGGAAAGTTCCCACGAAGCACCGTTCATACACAACTGAGTAATTCGGGCTATGACAGTCGCTACAAAGTCAATTTTTAACGCATACCGCGTGTCACCTGGGTAGTTACACGAAGACAAAAGAACTCAATGTTTCACAAGAAATACTTCGTACGATCACCGCTTAAATACTCGCACTAGACGCAATCTCTGCGACTTTACGCACGAACAAATTTTCCATCCGCGTTCGTGGTAGCCTTTTGTATAATCGGATTCATACAAATTGCTTATACCCAATCCAACGCGAACGCCGCTTTCGTGTTTGTGGTCTCGTTGGCGTTTGTGGTCGTGCTCTGTATAATCAGGCCTTTACTGTCGGAAGAAATTTTGCATTTCAAAGATGCTTGGGTTTAAATCTGGAAGGGATGCTGAGTACAAGTATCAAGCGTGATAAAACTCTATTTTTACTTAGCAACGCGAAACAGACAACAAAGATGTTGCTGCAGCTTTTAGAAACACGTGAACTGTACCCAAGTCAACAGTTGACGTTTTTCGCTGCCATCAATCATTCGCAGACCTCGCAGGAAAGAGAAGTTTACTTTAATTGGTTCAAAAGGATACGACTGTCGGTTTCGATTGTAGATTTCGGTCCATTTTGTTCATTTCTGTTTTTCAAGGTTCGTTGGGTTTCACAATAATACGTCTGCATGACGGCAGCGAAAAACGCATTTTAAACTTCAGGGTTCACGCGTTATTAATAGGCGTAGTGAATGAACATCACAGGTCTCCGAGCATACTGTAACAACAACAAAATATAGAGCAACATCTACAGTCGGAAGAATTGCATCTTTCCCTAAAAACTAAAGTAAATGTAAGTATAAGCTCACAGCTTTTTATTAAAGGGAGCTACGGCTTATTCTGAGATTTTGGGCGGGGGGGGGGGGGGGGGGAGGGAGGGAGGGGTGGGTTTATTGTAGGGAGCGCCTACTTCCGGGAAGGGCTTGTTATCGGAATTTTACGTACTTAATTTCTCATTACGTCCTTCTATGGAATCTGTAAATTGTTTTCTTCGTTATAGTCAGTATGTATTCAAAGAACACGCGAAACCGAGCGGAAAATTCACGTGTACTCTCAGACAACGAATCTTTAAACAAAATGTTATGTGGATACGATAATGACGGCGCATGGCGGGAAAATCCTAATACGCCACAATTAAATATCAGTATCCTATCTTAGAACAGATTGTAAAAGGCTCTTTTCTTTCAACTCTCAACAGCGAAAGGAATGAGTTATACGCGTGTAAATATTTTTTTTTAGACAAAGATGAAGCCATGAACAAATTCAAAAGCCTTAAGATTCAATGTTTAAAACTTGAAACAACACTGCTTGAATGAAAAACAACCCTAACGCACAAATGAACTGTTTCCCACCCATCTTACGCTTGACAAGTTTCCAAAGGTAAACACTTGATAAAGATGTTTGCAGTGAACTGAAATATTCTTACTAAAATGACCCCCAGTACTTTATATTTGTACCATATAATAAGCAGCTTTTAAAAATGGCCATTGAAACCGCAAAGTGGTGTATACCAATGGACCCTTTACAGAGCTAACGATCACATGGTACACCTTGGTACACCTTGCTGGAGCGCAAGCAACGCGCTGTGACATCTAAAACAAAGAGACTTCAACCAGTCATGCGAGACTTTGTTTTGAATGTCTCCGAGCGGAACTTGCCCTCCATGCAATATGGTGGATTTAGTACCAAATTACCTTTAGCTGCAAAGGACTAGAATCTGTGTCGAAATTCTAATCAACGTTAGACCCAAAGTCAAGTTTAAATCACGGATTGAACCTTCATGTTGTTGCTTATCTGGATATTCTTTCTCGACTTCATTATATCGTACAAAATTCAATAGTTATAGAGATTTGATGAATATTGGTTACGTCTCAACTGGGGTCTTTGTCACCTGCCGTCCCAGACCGCGAGCTCGCCGTTGTAGAAGGAGAGGTTACGTGTTGGATAAGGAATAACAGATGCTGAGGAACCAGGCCCTTGTGGGGAAAATGAGTTCAAATCGCTGACTGATTCCTGGAAGAGGGAGGTGTCCTGTAAAGAGATGACAGTCACATGAAACAAAATGGTTTCAGTCAAGAACTTTTTCATAAATAATTCCAAATTTAAAAACTTTTTAAATTACAGAGACAAGATACGTTTCTCTTTGTGCCATCTCCCACTGCCTGAGAGACTGGGACGGCCTATTTCCAGTCCAGTCTCTCTCACACACACGCGCACACCGCAATTTCTTATGCGTGCATTTTCATTCCATTTTTAATTGTCCAATCAAAAACTAGCGCGCGCACACGCGAGCACTGCGAACGTTGGCACATTAGCAGACGTCATGTTGCTTAGCAACTCCGCTGACCAAAAATGCGGGCTAAGGCAATTCGCGGAGACGGAATCTCAACGGGAAAGAATTCGTTTGCTTCTTTTGTTAGTTTAATAATTCACGATGAAGAAGCGGGGGATTTACCTGATGCTTAGATATAAAATCCAGTAGCCTGAGAGTAAGTTTTCGGCTTGAGTGTACAAGTGAATTTAAACTGTGAAAGGAAAAAGTAAATTCAGTGATTAATGACAGTTATTTTCTTTTAAATGCAAAGATTGTCAAAACCATTACCTGTCGTCATGACATAATCCTTTGGAGGAGATCTGCGGAAAAAAAACATCCAAAACGGATACTTTAAGGAAAGTGCTTGCACAACATAAGCTGAAGCGTTACGTTATTGGTTACAAGCTGAACCTTAGGCTGCATTCAACGAGTTGCTCTCCAAAATAAGAAATTGTGGTTGTCCAAATTAATACTTTAATCCATTTGACATCTCGGTAAATGAAAATGAACTCAACATTATACGCTGTAAGATACTTGAAGTTTTTCATTCACCATATGTTAGAGGAGTATTTAAAAGCTCACTCGCTAAAAACGTACGCTCGTTCTTTTGTTTTTTAGCGCTTTCATAACATGCATTGAGAATAGGCCAGTTCTCAACCCAACCCCAACCCCTCCGTTTGTTGTCAAACTGAAACTGAAGCCGTTTATCGATAGGCGTAATCTGCGAATGAACATAAATGTTCCGTGCTCAGGATTGTCCATGAAGTAAACGTTTAGTTTCATCATTCGCGCTACTTTAAAGCACATATTTTTACCATCTGTCCCGTACCTTTTGATAAACCTGCTTGCTCAAATCTCCATCAAACAAAGGCAGACCATAACACAAATCTAAAGGCAGCCATTTATCAGCCTTTCGTTCTTCTTCATTTTCCTTTTTCTTGTCCTTCCCAACCATCACCATATCATCAACAGAACTACAAGACATCGGGTCGACTCCGTCCTCTTCATTTTGTTCGTCGCTCGCCGAGTCCTGGCTACTGTCCATGTCATTGACGACGATCAGCGGCGACAGTGACCGAGGATCATTCATGGTGGGCGAAGGCATCCCGAAGTTTGCCGAAATAGTCCTTCGACGCGCGTTCGCCGCTTGTTTGCTGACCGAAGGCTTTAACATGGAGATGAATCCGCATGTGTGTTCCAGGTCGAGACATTTCGAGAGCTGTTGAATGGCGGGGTGAGCTTCCATGTTGTCTTCGGAAAATGGCTCGCCTGTCGACAATTAATCGATAATTAGGCGGCACCTGACATTTCCGAGAAATACCGAAGATTCATCCGAGAGGCTAAAATAACCGGTTATCCGAAATCGTAATTATGGGAAGAAAAAACTTTGAAAAATAGCGATGTTACATTGCAGGCCTGAGGAAAAGGTTTTTTCAGGCAAGTTGTCTCGGCACATCTCGCGCAAGAAACTGTAAGTAATCATTAATTTAAGTGCACTGTTGCAACATCGCTTGATGTAAAAGTTTTTCACAGGGCTAAAACAGTTTTAAACAACTTTACAATCATCCAGTACTTTTTTCCTGTTCTCCAGTTGTCCTCCACTCACCGTATTTACAGTCCAGTGGAAAAGGAACGTAAACCACGTCACCCTCAGTGTGAACTCCATGAGCCTGCATAGAAAAACAAACAGCGTATGTAAAATTTTACGCGCTTCTAGGACAAAGTTAACAATGCTTAGGGTAAAGAAAGTTAAAAAAAAACAACGAACCCACAAGTCTGTCAATTGAAATATGTTGTGGGAGGTTTGGGGAAACGGCGTTATTTTGAGTGTTCTTCCACTTCCGACCTTAGTTCATTGAGCAATTTGCCAATGATTTTCGACGGTAACAAGCCGTTTATTTGTTCCTCGTGTAACATCCCTACAACATGTCCTAGCCAGTCAGACCTTTTAGCCAATCAGCTACACAACCCAAACCAATCGTGAGTGGCTCCCGCCGCTTCACCACGCTTACCACCTGTTACATACGTTTGTTTTTCTCACGCTTGCCATATACGGTCAGAAAGTCATTGTTATCCGTCATCCGTACATAACACATATCCTGCGATATACGTAGGCTGCCAAGATTCGCCCGAAAACTTGCAAAGTGCTGCACAACCACAGTTTTTCTCGCTGCAAAAAGCGTTTTGTTGACAATTTTTTAAATAATAATAAAATAATTATCCTGTTCAATCTTGCGGAATATCGTGTGATATCTGGCGATATTTCGCAAGATTGAGCAGGATAATTGTTGATTATACGCTTCTGCTTTGCCGCGCTTCCCACCAAATGCCAATTTTGCTCCTCTAGCCCTTTGCAACTGATGCAAGCGTTTGTTTCCCCATGCTTGCCTTAAGCTGTAGTTGGATACATTTGTTTTGAGTTTTGACTGAGCTTATTACATAACATGTCATGGTAGTGATTAACTCGGTCCGCAATGCTTTGCTTTCTCGGTTTTTAAGACAAACATCGGAAACCCTAGAATATCCTCTTCCAGTGTGAACTCACCTGTACCAACACTGCAGAGTGTGACAGCGCATCGTTTAGCGCCAGTAAAACGTTTGACACTGGAACAATTCCTGGATCGTGACCCCACGTTGTTATCATCAATCTTTCATAATCCTAAAAAAATAATAATAAAGACAAAGAAAAACACCAACTTCAGTACAGTGGGAGCAAAGTAGGCTTTTCGATCGGACACAGGAAATGACAGAGCTCGCAGCCTTTACAGACAGATACAAAAGTTCTGAGTTTTTTCCGTTGTAAAAGTTTGGTCGGTGTCTTGTCGACATGCAATGGCATGAACCCTAACAGAACAGCAGAAACTACGCTATTAACTTGAGAAATGCTAACAGCTCTTTGCCATGTTGTGCGCAACTAGGCAACGGGGGAGGGGTAAGGATAGGGAGAGGATAACTCATAAGGGAGGGGAGGATGACAACCACATTTGTTGCATTGGGAATACAAAGACAGCAACCACGCTTGAAAGTTGAGAAATACTAAAAATAGCTTTTTATGCATAACTGGTCGGGGGGGTGGGGTGGGAGACAGGAAGGGTAGGAAGAGGTTAGGAGTGGGGGGATGACAACCATTCTCGGATCATTGTGAAAACGAAGGAGGCGACTACCGGGAATTCTCAAGTTATTGACTTCGCTACAATCGTCCCAACAAGCAAAGGAACCTTACAATTTTTTTTTCTCTATAACAGCCTCTACCTCAAAAATCTTGGGTAACCATCTCAGCCGTGTACCCTTGACTAAAAGAAGTGAAGGCGGGCCACTTTTCACTTGGTCATATATGAAGAGTTTAAACCACACCGAGTTGACCTCGGGTACCGCTGGACCAAAGTGTGGCGGGCAACAGCTAGTCACGGGGCGGATCTCGTTACTAAGCGGAGCCATGGATACTAGTAAACTGAAAATTTAAGTTTAATGGGTTAGTGAATACGTCGTGACTCGTCGTCACATTAACGCCGTTAACTGCACTTAGGTCTGGTTACTCTTTGGTTACATGATACAGAAATAGCTAACTAAAGTAATTTCTGGCTTAACTTAACTTAAGTTAGTAGCCGCGATGTGACTGCAGCCATTATATAACAGATAACATAAAATTGTCTCAACTTAGTTTTCAATTTAAACAGAAAAAATGTTCATAGGCTGCGTGGCACTTGTGAGGTAACTACTTAAAATAAAAGGGTTAAGTAATGGACATAACTCCACTGAAGAAGGGCTAAGACCGAAACGTCTGGGAGAAACTGAATATTTTTGGCACTTTTCGTTTAACTTTTTTTTTTCTGCCGGCCTAAAAGAAAACTCTTACTTACTCCATCCTTATCAGCATATACCGACCTGTAGTTTTTCTGTAGAACTCGACCACAAGCAGCAGCATCTAAACTGTTCAGACTTTCACATCGCAAAAGATCTGAAAAGGAAAACAAACTTTTAGCCAGCCTATTTAGCAGGAATTACTGCTTATTATTCAATACACCGTGACCAAGTATTATGACTTTCTTCAATCTTAAGATTCGACGAGTCCGCGGATTAACGAAACGTATAACAGGAACTGATGGAAGAAGCGAAGGAAGGAGCGAAGGGGTGAAACAGGCCTTCCTTCCAAGAACTCGGAAAGGGCTTTGCCATAATCCAAATTAAAAATGGCTCAATACATTACATCACAGCATAGCGTCTTTAAATACAATGGTGGCAGAAAAGGTCTCAAGGGCCACTAACCACACACTCACCCAAGCCCTTAGCAGGTACTTGATCAGGTTCCACGCCAAGGTTCCTGTTGTATCTTAAGAACAAGATAGTGTCCCTAAGTGTAATGGCGTGGTCGAAATATCTTTGCGCTTCACCTTCCGCCACGCTGTCAACCTGTAGATGAACAGTAAATATACATGTAGTTTATTTACTATCAACACAGGAGGTAGAAAGGATTCTAAAAAAACAAAACTTGCCTTTTCAAGTTCTCCGAGAAAGCTGTCCAAAGATTCGTCTGTAAGCTTTCCAACTTCAAACATTGTGACTGCATGGCTCTTTAAACCCTACACAGCGAAGAATATGATTGTGTTACTTTCTCCACTAGTCCAGAGCGGTTTTTATTTCGGTGTTGTACAAACAAACACGGAAGCAACCACAATAGACAATAGTTCACTTCAAAAGGGAGTGACGTTCTGATCCGCAGAGCATATGCGATTATTTGGGGAGGGGGGTTATTCCAATTATCGCGGTAAGGAACTCTGGGAACAACGCTGAATGCGAGAAGTCGAGAAAAGACAACGAGTCAGTTAGAGAACTAAAGGAAAACAACAGCGAACATGTGAATCTGTAGGGAGCAATTCTTCAAGAAAAGCCTGGAGAGAGCAGCCAGCAGGGATTGGTTTCTAGCCTGTTATGTTCTCTTGACTTACAATTCACCATCGCATTCAATGTTCCCTCGAGCGGTTCCTTTCTGTCATACTTGCTTGTTTTCCCTCGAAAAATCCCACAAGCGCTCGCACCGAAACTCTTGACCCAGGCCACCACTCTTTTGTGAAGTGAGCTATAGCCAATCACAGCAAGGCAAGCATCACGATCAACCAATGAGAACGTGAAACAAATATGCGCAACCGGCACCAAGCGCGGGAAACACGCGTCGCCAAGTTGTGATTGGTTTTGGTTCTGCATCTGATTGGTTGAGAAAGTGGCGCGAATTTTTTAAACCAATCACTCTAAGGGAAAATTTAAGCAATCCAGTCAAAGATTTCTCACCGGTGACAAGTTGCCCATCATAAGAAATGCCGTCAGTGTAGAGTCAAATAAGAATGCAATTCTCTTAGAATTCCCTCCTGAAAAGCTTTCTGTCGTAAAAAAAAAAGAAACAAGTTAGAAAAACTAAATATCGAGCCCAAAAACTACCACTGCCAAAGGCTCTGCTCTCGCTACAAGGAAGAGTATCATGCTAATTCTACCTGTAGTGGGCAATTCGCCATTTGTTTCTTGAGCATCATTTGATGTTGTGTCCAATGAAGTCACCGAATTGGTTTTCTCGGGGAGGTTGTTAAGGTCTAGCGTCAACAGATTGTCTCTGCTTCCATATCTAGTATAACAAAAAACAAAAAGTACTAGTACTGTGTTGTTGTGTTGTGCTTTTTTTGTGCCCTGTTGTTATGTTGTGTTGCGTTGTGTAGTTGTGTTGTTGTGTTGTGTGGAATTGTTGTGTTCTGTTGTGTTGTGTTGTTGTGTTGCCTTGTGTGTTTTTTGTTTTGTTGTCGTGTCGTGTCGTGTTGTGTTGTGTTGTGTTAATTACCTTTTCATTGCCAAACTGTTGATTTTCTCTGTCCAGGAGTGGTGTAACTTGCTCTCATCCATTTCCTCGCCCTTCTTGTGTGCAAATCCCAGTCGAATGTAAACTGACACAGCATTCTGTAAAAACAAAGTCAAGTATACAGACATCGCAAGTAAAGAACCCACTCCTCTCTTAAGAAAC
Source organism: Meandrina meandrites (assembly GCA_963693305.1). Lineage (NCBI taxonomy): Eukaryota > Metazoa > Cnidaria > Anthozoa > Scleractinia > Meandrinidae > Meandrina > Meandrina meandrites. The sequence goes on from OY855913.1 coordinate 22,805,241, forward strand.
CAATCTATTTTTCAGATTATGTGTGGCATTTCTGTATGTTAATTTTTGCACTTGTGATAAGTGTAAAACAAAGGTATCAGACATATTATCGATTAAACAACTATCTCAAAGAGGAAAATCTTACCTTAACTAATTGTAAATCAATCTGTAGAACATTTGCTAACTGCAAAATGAAACAAATATATCATTCGTTCAATTCAAAACAACAACAAAAATGGTAGGTCAAAGTACTCGTTTTCGAGAAAATGACGGTTTATCTCTCTGGTAAGGTCCAGCTGTAGAGAAAAAGCTGCCATTTTTTAATGCGTGCGCTAATCACGCCTGAAATTATGCGCAGTAGGGGATGTGCAATGCAATACTGGGGAATGACCTTAATTATTGTCAACTGAAAAAGAGCTGCACAAACCTCTGCTATGTTCGTGTGCTCATCTATTGAAACAAATATCTTGTACATCAGAACTTCAAAATAATCGCCCAATACTCTGTTCATTACAAAATTCTCTAAAGGGGGAACTGAAAAGAAAAGAAAGCAATCAGGTTAAGTTCCCTGAGATAACTGACATCAGCAAAAGATGCAGCCGCTGATTGAGCAGAGCTTTTCAATTTTCTTAAAACACTTTCTACAACAGCTGGTGTTCCTAAAACTCCTTTTTAAAACGAAAACTTCGCCTAGATTTCCTCTGTTTCTCTCAGAACACGCTGATGTTGTACGAGCCTTGTGGGGGTATAATCATTTGCAATCTATTTTTAAACCTTGCGTGCTTTGCTAAAGAAAGGTGCAGTAAAAAGGGTCTAATGTTGTTCCAGGGCTGATAAAATGTTGATCATAAACCAGCGATAAAAGATGCATCCAAGTAATTAATAATCCACGTTTGGGACTGGAAACTGGCTTGTTTTTGCCATTATTGAATTAATATAATTTTTCTTCAAAGAAGTGCTGTCGTGGATGTTCTTTCAACTATAATAATAAGTAAAATCCTCAGAACTGGCCTTTTCCGAGTTGCCCTTTGCCTCATTTTCAAAACGAGTCCTCGTGCAAAACCATTCAAAAGAAAGTGAGTTTGATTTGCATGAAAATTGACATGCAGGTGAAACTCATTTTCATATGAATGGTTTTGCACATAGACTCGTTTTGACACAGAGGCAAACGGTGACTCGGAAATGGCCTATTACCAGCTGGTCCTGGATTTTGGTGTAACCTCTGAATCAGGGAGGATGACTAGGTAGAACAGACCAAGCCAGACATTTTAAGCAATGGGGTGTACAGATTTAGCCAAGCCCCCATCGACTCAACTCGACTCTACTTGACTCAACTTATGTATGGGGCTCTGCTCAGGCATGCATATGGCAAGCATGGCGGGAGCTCCACTACTACTGATAAAATAACTTCAGTGGAATCCCCCAGACCATCAATGTCTTTCAAACCTCCTAATAACTCGAACCAAAACTGTTTTCCCACTTCTTTTTTATCCCTGATTTCTCAAACTCACCAATTTCTTGAGAACCAATTTTCGTTTCCCTTGGAGGATTCAACTGTATCACAATGACAACAGTGACATCGCGATAATATTTGCCAGAGTGCTCCCAATAATTGAATGGCTTGGTGCAAGACTGACGTAAGTGACTTTTTCGGGTAAAATGTTTATTTTCCCTTCAAAAGTGCCCAAATTTTTTCATGTGGCCTCCAATGCAATAGGAAAACATCGTTATTTGTTTCATAAATTTCCCTCTACGTGTATCTCTAATTACATAATCCCTTACCAACTATGTAGTCATCGTCAGCAATTGGGACATCTATGTAGATAAGTCCCTTTGTGTATAAACCTGACAAAAAAGTTAATCTAATAAATTCTCAGATAACAAGAACAGAAGACATAATACATGAAAAAACTCTCTTTCTTTCTTTCCATCGATAAAAAAAACAACTAATAAATGGCCTCACTCACCATAACTCTCTTGAAGGTCAGTGGATAAGAGTGCTTACCCAGCATTTGGGTGGTCGTTGGTTTAATTGACACTGGGGACTCCGATTTTTTTCCCATGTCACATGTTCGTGGCATTGTGAACATTGCATCTTTCTTATTTCACTAACGAGCTTAAAATTTACCATTTTTCTTTATTTATGATACAAAACCTGTTGTTACACTCTTATAACAAAATTCATTATGACAATCCTCCAAACAAACAAAACAGTTACATGGGAAAAAAGATAACAGGAGACAGCACTGGGGAAGCATATATGAATGACGCCATATGTAACATCCCTCACAACAGACATCACACAAAAACAAAACCTAAAATATAATTTTTTTTTAATGGTCTCGGTTGATATATCATAATTTCAGGTTATAACAGATTTGTATATTAAGCAAATAAAAGGTATTGAAAATTGCTCTTCACTGACACATAACTTTTAAGTCTTTTACCTTGCACAACTTTCAGGTCCATCACCCCAGCTGGCACAGGGCCTTTGTCAATAATGGAATCAATAGCCTGATGCTCGGCATTTGAACACATCTACATCAAGATCATCACAGATTCAGATCAGTTTCAAGAGAGAACTGTTGTCATTAACATTTTCAGCACTAATAGCAGGAACGTACGTAGCTAAGAACCAGCTGCAGGCTAATTTCACCGCAAACTGTCGGTATTAACTATTTTCTGGATTAAATCCCAAATGCAGGCCCATGACATTTACTATAAAAGCTCCATTAAGTCCCAGGGGGAAAGACCTTTTGAGAGGGGGCTTATATTAGAGACACGGGTCGTATTTTAAATCATATATCACTTTTGTCTCTGGGCACACATAAAAGAAGTAAAGCAGACTTTTTTAATTAGTTAACAACTGGTTGATGCTTTTAGCTGTGCACTATGAAGTTATTGCGCACACAGAAGTTTGAAGAGCACGAAAGAAGCGTAAGAGTTATTCTCAGCTGTCGTCTCTAGCTTCCTGAGTGCTGTCCAAACTTCCCAAGTTGACCATAATTCGATAGTGCACAGCTAAAAGTAAGAACCAATAATTATTGTTTTGTAGCATTGCCGATGGAAATACACATAAAAAACTTTCTCTTCTTTTTGCGTGGAAAGCCTGCTCGCAGGCTAAATTTCTGGCAAAGCTATTTGCTATTTGCGTGCACCTGATGTGAAGTTTTGTTAAATTATGATTTTTAAGTGTCAAATATTGCCCTTGTCTAATAGACTGCAAGGTTCCAAGTAAATGCTGCATATACAACGTCGAGTTTAAAATAAATGCCTCCTAGGTGTTCTTCAGCATTAAGTGGCTTTCAGTATTTGTAACCATTACTGACCCTCTCTGCCACCACCCATTTCCTCCTTCCCTAGCCCTTACCCTGATATCATCTTCTGTCACGTAGCCAATCTGCACAATCCACCAAGGTTCCAAGACCTTCAACAATGCAGGTTTAGTAGGAAGTAGATCTCGTACAGGCTTCTTTCGGAAGAATTTCTAAAACAACAACAAAAAAATGTTACCATCACATCATCGCTCCAAAAAAAAAGAAAAGATCTTCAACCTTTCGGTGCCAAGCTCTACACCCTACTTCTCACTACTGATACAATTCTTTTAATGCTAGTTTTGGAAGTGCCATTTTTGGTGGACTTCTTTTAATGCTAGTTCTGGAAGTGTAGTTTTAAGTCAAAGCACCCTTCTGTGTCAAAGAGCAGTTTTATGAGTACAGGCAGTTTTTGTGGAAGTTACATTTTCAAGGGAAGTCATGTTTTCAGCAGAAGTCCAGTTGTAGGTAGAAGACCAGTTTTTAGCTAAAGTTTAGTTTTCGGAGAACTACTAACAGTTTTTGGCAAAGACCAGTTTTTGGAGGAAGACCAGTTTACGGCAGAAGTCCACTTTTCGGCCGAAGTCTTATTATTTTCAGTAGAAGTCAAGTTTTGTATAGAAGTCCATTTCTCTACAAACGTCCAGTATTGTGGGGAAGTCCACTTTTTGGCAGAAGTCTAGTTTTGGGGGTAACACCAGTTGTTGGGGGGAAGTTCAGTTTTGAGAGAAGTAAAGAGAAGTCAATTTTTCAGAGTGGAAGTCTAGTTTTTGTTGGAAGACCAGTTTTCAGGGGAAGTACAGTTTTGTGCAGAAGTCTATTTTTGGCAGAAGACCAGTTTTTGGGAGAAGTCCATTGTTTTGATAGCCTCCCACGCAGTCGTTTTTAGGGGAGATCGGATTGCACTCGCTCCCCACAAATGCCTGCTCAACTGAGAGCAACATTCCTTTCCGCCGCTAAGCCAATCAAATTTTACCTACCAATATCTGGTAGGTTGACCTTGACCGCACGACGCTGTTCGCGGGGCGAGATCAAAACAACATGTGTATGCATGGTTTTGACAGAGCTATAAACTCACAAGTTTAGGATTTATCATTAAATTCATTTCCGATACACAATTTCAGAATTTGCAAATGGGAAAAGAAAAGCAATGTTTTCATTAATAGCAGTAAATCGCTTGTGCATGTTTGTCAAGCTTTGCCTTCAATGTTCGTCGACTGTCTCACCGATTCTTTGGATCGCGTTGTGCGTTTTCTCCTATTCTAAATTTGATGAGGGAACAAGTCAAGTCTATGTCAAGTATTGGTTTATCTGTAGTAAGTCTGAGCGAGTTGAAGAAAGTAGAGGCGGAAAAAGTACCGGGAAAAGCAGCACATTCGGTTGTGTTTGACAAGCGACAGCCGGAAATATGCCTGCGTTCGCAGGCTATAGTGAACAGTGAAATGGAAACATTTTTTTCGGACGCGAACGTTTCGAATGTTTATCGAAAAGGATGTGAGCTTCAAGGTAAGCTACTTCTTTGGAGAGGCCATGAATTGTATTTAAGCGCGAAAGGAGCAAATAAATTCGGTTTCTCCGTTTCACAAAAGCGAAGTCGTTTGCGCGAATAAACTACCGCTTCCAACGTCTTCCTAATTTGTTTTTCGCTGCCCAAAAATCAAAAGACCGTCCTAGGTACTATACATGATGGTAGCTCAGAAAAGCACAAAACGTTACCCTTTGAATCAAAACTCTGCTTTTATATTTTAGACTTTTCAGACCGAATGCAAAATCATTATAATTCACCGCACGCAGTTGATTTGTTATTATGGTCGTCGCTATTTCCAAGTTCTACGCTTTCGTCAACTTAATCGGTTCTTTGCCGTTTTATCTCTCGATTTATTGACTTGTAAATACCATATATCTCCTCTTTGATGCTTCCTAGACTCTCCTTTTCTTTTTCAAGTCGCTGAAGTGTCTTCTAGCTTTTTGAGTTGCATCCAGTGATATTTGTTGATGTCAATGATTGCCGTTCGATCAGGTGAATTAGATGAATTAACTGCACTTTTCCCAAAAATTTAACCCTTTCAGCAGATGACCGATTCAAAGCGTTGTATAAAAAGCATTTGAATTCCATTCAATAATTTTTTTACCGGTGTTTTAGCTACCGTGAACTGATGTGAAAATAATATTTACTTGCGGATCGAAGTCGCGGAAAATTTGATAAAAATCATTTTGATTGGTCATCATCACAGACAATGTGTCAGTGCTAATTGGTTTGGTTGTCTGGCAAATCAAACAATGGGAAAGGAATGTTGCTCTCGGTTGAGCAGGCGTTTGTGGGGAGCGAGTGCAATCCGATCTCCCCTAAAAACGACTGCGTGGGAGGCTATTGTTTTGAGGGAGTCCAGTTTTCGGTGCAAGACCATTTTTCGGCAGAAGTCCAGTTTCCTGTGAAATACCACTTCTGAAGACAAATCCAATTTTGTGGGGAAGTCCACTTTTCGCCTGAAGTTCAGTTTTCACCAGGAGTTCAATTTTTTTCAGCGAAAGTACAGTTTTCAGCAGGCGTCTAGTGTTCACCGTGACTGGAAGTCCACTTTTGGGCAGAAGTCCAGTTTTCAGTTGAACTCCAGTTTTGGGGAGGAACCCAGACCATTCTTCTGAAAAAGATCACTTTTTAGCAGAAGTCTAATTTTCAGCAGAAGATGGCCAGTTTTCAGCAAAAGCCCAGTTTTGAGGGAGAAGTTGAGTTTTCAGTGGAAGTCTAGTTTTTGCTGAAAGTCCACTTTTGGGCAGAAGCCCAGTTTTTGTGGGGGAAGTGTATTTGTTATCAGAAGACCAGTTTTCCGTGAAAGTCCAGCTTTGGGTGCCAGTTAAGTTTTCCAGGGAAGTTCAGTTTTCAGGGGAAGACCACTTTTCAGCAAAGTGCATTGTGGTTCCAGAAAATATCCATACTCCCCCCACAGAAGGGATTGGAAATTCCGGTGAGGAGGGGGGTCTCAAAGACCCAAAAATTTAAAGCAATGTATGAAGTTAAATTGGAATTTCAGGAGGGGTGGGGGGGTCACAGGGCAAATCCCTTCCGTGGGGGGTGGGGTATGGATATTTTCTGGAGCCACACATTTTTGGTGGAAGTCCACTTTTGGGAAGAAGTCCAGTTTTCTGTAAAAAAGCAGTTTTTGGCGGAAGTTTGGTTTTGGTCAAGGTCCACTTTTGTGTGGAAGTCCAGTTTTTTCAGAAGTCGTCCAGTTTTCAGGCGGAAATCCAGTTTTGTTCTGAAGTCAAGTCTTTGGGGAAGTTCAGTTTTCTGTGGAAGTATAGTTTTCGGTGGAAGTCCAGTTTTGGGTGAATGCCCAGTTTTGAGTGGAAGTGCAGTTGTGCATGCAAGTGCTGTTTTGTATTAGAAGTGTAGTTTTGAGTTGGAAGTACAGTTTTGATGTTGAAACACAATTTTGAATGGAACCTTGGGCAGCTTTATGTCAAAGTGCAGCTTTTTGTGGAATCTGAACTGAACCTGAATGAATCAATCCAAAGTAGAATACCCAACAATGGTTGGATTTTAAGAACAGTACTCAACAAACAATGGGGACTATGAGGAAGTATGTTTGTTTTAGTGAAACAATAATCACAGTTCTCGAGTATTGGTTAATTTAAAGTACATTTTCATACAGAGAGTAGTCTATAAAACAAACAGCTTACCTTGGATGATCGACACTGGTTCATCAGTTCAATATACTGATTTCTGCCAATTGCCAACAGCCGTAGACCTGCATATAAATAAAAAGTATTCTTTTATAATTCCATATTAAAATATACCCAGACACGGTGTTGTGCATCTGCACAAAAACACTTTAAATTAACTTTTTATACAGTTTATGCACAGTCTAACAGTTAAGGTACAGTTAAAACATGTTCAGGCACAGTTTATAGGGTAATTTTTGTTTACATTTTCCCTCATTACCATACAACTTTGTGTAGAGAAAGCAGCATGTGTAATATTGAAGGAGATATTACCTTTGTTTCTAAAACTGCACAATTTCTTGGTGGCAAAAGCGCTAATGAGATTTTCACCAGTAAGGTTAAAGCTCAATAGAAACATCGAAAACTATGCTCATATGAGATCATTATGATAATGATGTGGTTTGGCTAAAAATCGAAGATTGTCTTTTGGTTGAATTTCTATTTTCAAAAGTTGCACCCTGAGGCTAAAGGCATGGCAAAACGAGGAAACATGTTTCCAGAAACACCCATAGTGCGCACATGTTTCCCCAATGTTTCCCAGTTCTGCCACATGGGAAGCATTGTTTCCAGCATCAATTTTGCTTCCAAGAAGCAAAATTTGCTTCTGCTACATGGCAGAAACATTTCGTGTTTCCGCGTGGCATGGAAGCATGGCAAAACCAGGAAACAAAGTTCTAGAAACATGTTTCCTCGTTTTGCCAGGCCTTAAAAAACTACATCAAGCCTCCCTAAGGATTATTATTATAGTAATGAATCTGGAAAACTAGTTTGAAATCATTTTCACCTTAAATTCTGTTTAAACTACAACACGTCTTAACACTCACAATCAGCTGCAGTGAAATTTGGCAGTGAGTCATAACTCCTCTCATTTGACATGATGCTCTCCATGATGCTACAGTAGTATGAGAATGGAGTGATCCTCAATCCCTTTACTATTACATCTGATAGGTGGTAGGGAAAAAGCTGCAGAATAAAAAAGTAAATGAAAACATCCAATTTTATAAGGGTACAAAGAACATTTTGGGAGATGCGGTGGCCTAATGGTTAGTGCGCTGGACTCTGGATTGAGCGGTCAGGGATAAAGCCTTTGCCAGGGCACTGCGTTGTTTTCTTGGGCAAGACACTTTACTCTCATAGTGCCTCAATGCACCCAGATGTATAAATTGGCACCAGCACATTTACTGCTGGGGGTAACCCTGTGGTGGACTAGCATCCCATCCAGGGGGGAGTAGAGATACTCCTAGTCGCTTCATGCTACGGAAACCGGGCTGAGCTCCGGCCTGATGGGCTACTAGGCTCATACGCAGACTTGACCTACAAAACACATTTTAAAGCCATTCCACTGAAATAGAGCCTGTAGAACATTTTTTGTCAAAATTTGCTCATTGGAGAGCAACAGTACTTTGTTTACATGCAATAATTCCTGATAATATTACTGATTTACAATGATTATGATTATATCAGGCCCGTAGGTCTGGAACGAATTTTGAAGTGAAAATTTTGAAAATCTAGACATGCTCTAATGCCATTTGGTGCATTTTGGAACACTTTTTCGAGAAGCAGTTTGTTGTCACTTGCAAGCCATTTTTCTCAATTTGTATTGTATAAAACACATTATGGCTACTTGCAATCACGCAATTTGGTGCCAACGCATTTGCCTACATTTGTTTAAATAGCTGTTCTAAATTAACAAAGGTAGCCGAGACATAAACGGGCATAACCATAAGATTGTTCATCCTTCCTTTTCCCAAAAAGTGGGAGGGCACGAGCCCCCCCGGCCCCCCCTACTCCTACGGCCCTGTATATTGCTTGCTAAATTCATGTTAGACTTTGTGAATGTTTTTAAGTTATGCACAGTAGGGATATGCAATGTAATACTTGGAAAAGACATAATGACCTTTAACAATTTTGTTTTCTTGTTTCAGTCCATACTTTTTTAATCCCTGGTTAAGTCTGCTTACAAGCCAAGGGGCCCATCAGGCCAGAGCTTATCCCGGTTTCCGTAGCATGAAGCAACTTGGAGTATTTCTAATCCCCCTGGATGGGATGCTAGTCCATCGCAGGGTTACCCCCAGCAGTAAATTCGCCGGTACTCATTTATACACCTGGGTGGAGAGAGGTACTATGAGAGTAAAGTATCTTGCCCAAGAACAAAACACAGTGCCCTGGCCAGGGCTCGAACACGGACCACCCGATCCGGAGTCCAGCGCACTAACCATTAGGCCACCGGGCCTCCCTCCTTTTTAATCCCTGCTTGTTATTTATTCTTTAAATGAATGACAAGTAACTACATGTAATTATCAGACTCACCATGAGATGTTGTTTACTGTACTGCAGTAAATCTTCATAGTACTTTCTCTCATCTCTTCTCACTTGTCGCACTAATGAAAAAATATATGCATATATATCAAACTCACCCTGTGAATGACAAGAACAAGAAGTATATCTCCAAAACTAGGACAAAGGAGATTGAAGTAACATTATGTTGGCACATGATGGTGATTTTAAAAAGATTGAAGTATTTTTAAATTGCTAAATTGAGGACAGTTTATAATTCATATTTTGAGCCCCCATCCAGGGTTTTCAAAATGGAAAAAAGTATCAGGAGGAAATTGGAAAATAGCCGGAGCACCAATGCACCGCACTAGCGGCGCTGTGTGGACAAGCCGCCCATTGGGAGGGTGCAGGAAGGGGTTTCCCCCTCCTGCAGGGGGGGTATGGGGGGGCCTCCCCCAGAAAAAAATTGAAAATCTGCATGCTCTGAGGTGCATTCTGGTGCATTTTCAGGACCAAAAAGTTATTTTTTAGGTCGTTGTACACTTTATTATAACCTAGAGTTTTTTTGAAAATTATGTTTACTCATACATATTACTGCAATGCTTTTCCCATGTTACATATTACATCCGAATAAAAATTGACCTCTTTCCCTCATCAGTACTTCATTGACCTGTTATAACATGAATTAACTTTTGAAATTTATTTTTGCAGTCAGAGTTTTCCTACTTATTGAAAATAAAGATAAACAGTTTCATGACCAACGCGTTAAAGAAACCAAGCACAGTTATTTCGGCCTCACATAATGATCTCGCGAATACAAACTTTGAGTGAAAGGCGGAGGTTTAATTTTATTTTTTAGCGCTACATACAAGCTCCGTAAATAATGCATTGTTAGCTAAATTTCAATCGATTAGATAAATCAATTTTATTCCGCGGGCACAACTGTTTTAACTGTTGTTTAGTTATCAAAGTAACAATGCTCTGCTAAACAAACAATTTCAGTAAAACTCCACGAAAACAAAAGGTTAAAAAATTTTATGTTAAGCGAGCCGTAACATGTGGCGCGACATAGTCGGACAAGTCTGGCTGTGTCAGCTCCGTATAAAATTAATTTTCCATAAAGAACTGTAAAACATTCAGTTTCATCTGGTTTACTAATGATGAAGACTTGAAATTAAACTTTAAGTCTCACAAAAATCTTAAAAATGCCTAGGCTTATATCAAAAGTTAAATTTGAACAAATTTGTGTCGGCATAAAATTTATTTAATAGATCGTTTTCACGTGACGTCATCAGATACTAAAATCCAAATCTAAAGAGACACCAACGTTTGCATCTGCATCAGGCATAAGAAGTACTTATAAATTATATCTGTTTGCAACTTTTCAGCTCAATAGGGTCCTTCGTTTGGAAACCAGCGCACTTTGAATTTTAGAGTTATGGCGGTGCGTGACATACAGTTACGATCGTGTTTGTCAAAAAGTATACATTTCTCTTGCGATTTTTTGCCATTTGGGAAGTTAAAGTAGCAAGAAATATGTTTATGCAAATGTTTGTTTGTCCAGTACAGATAATCAGTGGCCTAGATGACCAAAGTAAGCTCCAGATGTTTATGGTATTTTCCCGCCGCCATATTGGTGCACCACAGATGTGCACCAATATGGCGGATCCATACTGGGCTCTGTAAATTTGTGCAAAACATTTCGACGAATATCTGACGTTTGGGATAACGCACAGACCTAAAACTTGGAGAGATGTCTTATTTACTTATTTTCTATAATATCCTATTTTATTGACCTCATTCAATGAATGGTTCTTCAATTTATATTTTTATTGCGTGACAGTGAAAACGATCCATCGCTAGAGTCTGCCACTGTTCACATTCAGGAAACGGTGCCTCACGAAACCAAACGTTGAATAAATAAAAGCATCCCTTACAAATTGCCTTGTTGACAATAACTAATTCAACCTAAGCGATACAATATTGTTTTCAAGCAATGTTTCATTCATAACAAGCACTAAAACTTATTTTCTGATCGACTGGGGGATTGTAAACAGAAACCCGGCGAACACTAAACAATTTGCATTTTAAAAAGTGTTTCATACCAGCAATCTCCTTTCTTTGATGTTTGAACCCAAACTGGGTTAAAAGCGGCTGTGATTTCTGCCTTTTCATCCGGTGGCTGGGACCATTTTCTTAAAGAAAGCACCAAGTATAGCCTGCGTGCAGACGTCTCCATTTCCTTTGCTTCTCACGGAAAGGGACGTCTGCGTAATGCCGTTCCTAATCGTGTTCCAGTATCCCGCTGTTCGGGTTTTGAATTTCACATAAATTATGGTGTTGTTGTTTTTGTTGCAAGGCCATTGAATTGTAACTTCTATCAGGGTTTTAAAACGATCTTTCCATCTGATCGCTCCAAAATTACCGGTCTAACGGGAGAAATGGGAACTGTTGTGACAGGATGAGCAGTTTTCGCGGGAGTACCGGTAGATGTGAGTGGCGATGTAAGACTGTTTGGTGAACAAGAAACCGATTCGTCCAGAAGAATTCGCTTATCCGGCGAAACCGATAGCGATTAATCTACACTCTCTTGGAACTCCTTCTTAACTGTGAGCCCTGCCTTGAAGGTTTCGAACTGTAATCATTAAAAAGTTCCTCGCCAATTTTCTTCAAGTTATCATGAAGTCCTAGTCACTTCCGAAGCTTTGCAACACACGATTTACATATACAGGGCGAACTAGAATGAACAACAAACTGAAGAGAACTGATTTCTTCGAAAACTTTAAACTGTCCATGACCTTGAACGAGATTTTTGTCGTTGTGGTTCACGATCGGTGAAAAACACAGCACACAAATCACTCATGCTTTGGTCAACATGTTTTGATCTGTCAGCAATAGAAAACCGCGCTTAATCTAACCCGCATAAATTATCTTAAGTGTTTCGCAATGATAGCCAATCAGAGTTGATTCTAACAATGCCTACTGTTAAGAAACCAATCAGAGCGCGGTCCCCGAATTCTGGAGAAACAGCGGGATACTGGAACACGATTAGGAACGGCGTTACGCAGACGTCCCTTTCCGCATGAAGCAAAGGAAATGGAGACGTCTGCACGCAGGCTACACCAAGTACAAAGCTCTCACGAATTCACATTCGCTTACGCAAGAAGAAACTAGTCACAAAAGGATCAAATGTCAGTCTTTCGCAGAAAAACGCAAATGGTTCCCGGTCCACGTTGAATGCTGTTGAATAAAAGAGCCATGATTTCTGATGCTGGAACGCGATCAATGGGCAAGAACAAAATATGTTATCTTTAACTTAACCCATAGGAATCGCAATTTTTTATTACTATTATTTTTTTAATTTTGACTTCCAAAAGTACCCGGTGCTAATGCTCGAAGTAGCCGGTGACTTGCGTCGGGCCCCGGTTACTTTTGAAAACCCTGGCCCCCATCCCCCTTCCTTTCCAAACTAAGTAGATACTTAGGGGCCGTTCTTTTGGGACTATTCCGGAATAGGAAATACTCGGAATAGACAGTGATTGCATTCTTTTGGGACCTATTCCGTTTCCGGAATATTCCGTTCATTCTGCTTCTGAAAGCAGAGTAAAGGAATAAACAGAATACAGTTTTCTCAGAACAGGCAGAATATGTGTTCTTTTGGGATAGTTTTGACGGGATACCATACGCAGCTGGTTGCCCCAGGTTGCCAGGCTCAAAAAACTGGAAAATTGTTGAAATGTTCCTCTGCTTATTCTGAAACATCTTTTTGAGTCACTTTGGGAATAAAGTGGAACAGTTTCCTCAACAAACCCTTGTATGCAAGTTAACTTAGTGGCACTGTTAATGTACTGTAAACAAAACTTGGCTTGTTTTTATTACCAAATCCTATTCATGAGCACTAAAGTCTATTTGAACATTTGACATCTGGATGATCATCACCTGTTAGCTTTTAACCACATAATTCCCACCTTGCTGTTTTAACAATGCATACGATAAATAATTTAGCGTTTTATAGCTCACATTAACATAATAATCTGAAACATCATCCGTCTTCTCGTGTGATAAAAGCATTGTAACCGAGTATCTTATTTGCACAGGACCTATTATTGTCAATCCAGTGGCTAAAGATTTTAATAACATGTGGGTTTTTTTTTCGTATTTTATAAGGAAATTAAAAAGAGCGCACTGTTTGAGTTAAAAGTAAAAGTCTATCTAAATACACTAACCTATATTTCCACGATACCTCAGTTGATTCCGGACACTGTAATCGAATACGCATTTTTCCCACTCCTTTTGGCTGTTAAACAACGACTACGGGAAATAAAATGCCAAATAAGTATATGGACGTCATTTTTAAAGGTAACCTATTTTCAAAGAGATAAAATCAAGCAGAACAACAGAACTAAAGCATCAATGCATCAAAATAAAGTAACAGCCATTCATGTCCTGATCATGCATGTACGGAAGTCATACAAGTTTATACCTGTTTGATATTCGTCGGAAGTTTGGACCACGGATAGTTAAGAAGAATATGGAACTCAAGGTCTGCACTTAGCGTAGATCTAGCCATTTAGTCATCTAAGAATGCTCCAAAATTCAGAAGTCTGTAACAAAATTTTCGTTCTTCCATACTCCACTTTTACTTCCCTCCTTGTAGACTTGTGAAGTTACCCGCTGACAAGGTACATATATGGTGGGCTCGAAACCTCAACGAAACCGCAACTTTCGCGGGAAATCATAACTTTTATTTCCTTTCTTTTGCATTTTATATTCAAACTTACTTTAAACATAATTCGCTTAAGGCGTTAGAAGCCAAATTCTGATATTTTAACATTTATTCTGGTGAAAAATACCCGAATTTTTTTAGGCTGCTTTTTCCTCAGCGAAGCTCGTTCCCAGCTCACTCACGGTAACCATGCAGTCTTCAGACAAAATGGCGTCCCCTGATTATTTGTCTTATGGCTTTTCCGTCATCGTTGCCCTTGGTGGCGTTATTGGATACGTAAAAGCTGGTTGGTGCTAGTTAAGTTTTTGTTTTAGAGTAAAAGAATACCAAGTTTTGAAAAAGCTTGTTCAGAAAGCTATTTATAACTTGTACATTTGTAGCCAATTATGCAACAGTTAGTCGAGCACATGAGCATGGTGAATTGTTATAAAATTGGCACAGCTGAGGACACTATTAAGTACAAAGGGAATTTCTTAGGGCTTTAAGAACGTACTAGACCAAGGGCAAAACATCTTATCCTATTCTGCAAGATTTCTGCATGATATGACTTACAAAAATCAATGAACTGTATATAAAACATATATCAGCTGTTCAGTTTGTAAAACTATGGTTATTAATTTTTCCCTTCTTCGGCGCAGGATTGATGGAATATCGTGCCAATGCAAGTTTTAACTTTAAAATAATATACAGAACAGCAATATTTTTACAATAATTTATTTTCTCTGCAAAGCGTGGGGTACCATACAGTTGGCCTAGAAGGCTCAATATCCAGGAATATGTTTGTTTTCAAGTGATGAAACAAACATATAATAACAGACGGCCTCTTTTTTGTTCAATCTGCAATAGAAATTGGGTTAGAAACTTAGGCGTGTAAATACCAAGACAATAAGTAATAAAGTTCATAACCAGCCTTCATCAAGACTGCCATAATAGTTATCAGTGGCGGATCCAGCGGGAGGATCCAGGGGATCCGAACCCCCCCCCCCCCCCCGCCCCCATCAGACCTGACGCTTGTTTGAGACTGAACTTCTTACATCGACAGGATCGTATATCACTTTTTAACTGGCTGTTTTTTTTTAATGAAGTGCGTATTTGTTTTGCTACTAAACTAAATTCCAGGGATATTCAAGAATTGATTTCCCCCCCCCCCCCCCAAAAAAAAAAAAAAGTTCAACAGTCCTATCTGAACCAAAGTTTGGACCCCCCAATCAAAAATTCCTGGATCCGCCTCTGGTTATATTTCTATTCAAATCTTGTGCAGTGATGTTAACTATTGCTAGTATCATAATACCAATATGCGGCAATCAGCATAAATATCTCGCATATTTGCATCTTTTTAGATCTGTTTATTGGTCAGCTGCTGGTAGTGACAATATGTATTATTTGGAGGATTTTTGTATCATAATTGATATTCTCTGCTGTGCTGACACAGTAAAAGACATTGTGAATATTTTTTTTGAAAACATCAAGTTTTTCCCAAAAAATAAAAGCTTGAAATTAAGGGAGTTACATGACTGATTGACTGATAAATTATTTATCTATCAGGTTACTAATCAATGATTGATTAATTGATTGATTGATTGATTGATTGATTGATTGATTGATCGATCTATCAGGTGACTAATCATTGATTGATTGATTGATTGATTGATTGATTGATTGATTGATTGATTGATTGACAGGTAGTGTACCATCCCTAGCTGCTGGTCTGGCATTTGGTGGCATTTCTGCATTAGGTGCTTACCAGACTTCCGCTAACCCAAGGAATGTTTGGGTTATGCTGGGTAAGTCTCAGTCAATAGATTAATCTGGGCATGTACTAAAACCCAAAACAAGGAAACGGCGAAACCACAGAAATGAAACAGAGTGAAACAAACATAATAGAGTACTGTCCTAACCGACAAATAAAATCTAACCACAAGCAAACTGGAGTGAAAGCTAACCACAAGCAAACCAGTGTGAAAGCTAACCATAAGCAAACCCGAGTAAAAGCTAACCACAAGCAAGCCGCAGTAAAAGCTAACCGCAGGCAAGTTTTGTTTCATTTTGTTGCTTCAGGTTTTAATACCTGCCAATCATCTGAGTATCAGTCTCAGTCTACTCCCTGCATTTTCTTGTTTCCTTGTGATGTCAGACAGAGAACTGGTGGGGTTCTGGCTCCTTGCTAGACAAGTTGGAAGAGGTAGATCGCTGACAATTCATACTAATTATCCATGTTTTGTCTTTTATTTTCCTTCATCTGCAAAATGCACAGAAGTCTAGGTTTCAGCCTGGTTGGGGTTGGGGTCTTTGTGTAACATCTCACAGAGGCTTTTAGCCTGTAGCAGGCTCCCTTTTGGGGTTAAGAGTGAAAAAAAACTTTGCACAGAGTGGGCTGAAAACAAATCGGACAAGTGCATTCTCCCATGCAGTGGATCTTCCTACCCAGACTGCACTCCACGTGCTTCTCAATTTTTTTCTCAATTCCCTACTAGGGAGCCTGTTTGCACGCTAAGTGTTTCTTGTAACACTAGAGTAAATGCTGGTAGGTAAGGTGCAAATACTACAGAAAAAGGTCAAGAGTAAATTGCCAACAGGCTAGAATACCTGGTGGCTTGTTATGTGCAGTCTTTGTCAATGCAGTCTCATGTTAAGCAAAAGCAGAGATTTTTTTATTATTTTTGCAGCGACATCATTGGTGTTATCTGGAGTAATGGGCACAAGGTTTTTGAAATCAGGAAAGTTTATGCCAGCTGGGCTTGTGGCCACCATGAGGTAATTTAGCATTATAAAAATACAAAATATTGTGTTAAAAATTATTCTCCTATTGGCCTTTTGTGTTAATTCTCCTATTGGCACCCTTGCACGTGGCATCTCCTTGTTTGAAGTAATTTTCTCATGCACTGGACTGCTCACCCACTTGAGTGACCCTGAGAATCAAAGGCTCCTATGAGCAACTCATGAATGCAGGAGATAATGGGATTTTCACCTCTACACCAAGTTGTGCTTAGTTAGTGTAGTGGTACCCTTCATGCAAGCTAACCATGACCTAGGACTTTTTTAATCAAGCCATGCATAAATGTTCTCCTTTGCTGAACTTTCTTCCTCTAAAATATAATCCTTGTAAAGAGTTTGTAAAGTCGCAGTCATTTGAGAACTGTTGTCATCTAACAATTTTGGCATTCGCATTGCTGTCTCCTTTACACTTGTTTTTTTTAATTAAGACATCCAAAGAGCTGAATTTTAATTAAATGAGAAAATTAAAAGCGTGCTGTGAACGTACCTCATTTACATAATGTTTACAACATGGCGACAGATCGATGGATCCGATTTTCTGCCTCATCATCACAATACTCTTTCATAGCGTAAGAACATTCATGAGTGAAATTGAGAGACTCATAGTTAATCGTCAGATCCTTAAAGGTTAAAATTATGTCCTATACTGAAACTGTTTACTCTCATATTTCAGTGTTGCCCAAGCTGTGCGCATGTCCTACCGACTGATGAACAACTGACAACATGTTTAACTTTGTAGTGAATAAAAACCATAGTGTAGAATTGTCATACATAATAACATTTTCACCCCATATTGTAGTTAGGTTTTTGGCTGTGATCTTCCATATTTATGTTCAATAATGTGACATGATAAAAATTGCTTTCAGTAATAAACTCAGGGTTCACTGTACACTGTAACTATTTTGAAGTCAAAGCCAGAGAGCTACGTCTTGTATGAATGTACTGGGATCCATCAAACCCATTCAGTAACAATAATTGTCACACTCATTAACAAAACATGTTGTTTAATAAAATATAGTTTTTGGCACTTGAGGTGTGAATGTGATTTTGCTGGGAAGTAAAGAATAGACCATTTTACAGTTGTCTGCTCAGTGTCCTGGCCTTTGAATGGTAGTGAGGCTGGAGGTGACCTTGTTTTGATACAAACCTCACTGCTTTTGTTTTGTAAATTAAAGTTGTTCTGATGCTAACTAGTTTGCATTTACATGATAAAGCAGAGAGGTTTGTATCAATGCAAGGTCGCCCCCAGCCTCGCTACCATTCAAAGGCCAGGTCACTGAGCAGACAACTGTAAAATGGCCTATTCTCTACTTTGTTAAGTTGTGCAATCAGGCGAGATGCAATGTTTGATATTTCTTTATCAAAAATCACTTACAGTGTGTGTTAGAAAAGCATGAGCACTAGAATTATTGAAAGAATAATAAAGTCATGGCAATAAACAATATTGGAGAATAGAGGCTACAAAATCAGGGCTTACCCCAAAAACTATAGTTTATTCCCTGGAGCCTCGTATTGAGGCCTATTTTAAAATTTCAAAGTTGAGCTATTTGTCATGATCATAAGCTACCTAAGAATGGTGTGCCAGTAAGTATATAATAATATTTACATGAACATGGGCCTGAAGTCATAATCATACACAAAGGGAAATATACACAGACCTTTACTATCATACAAAAGGCAAATGTAACTTATTATTTAGCCTACTATCCTACAAGTAATTTATCACAAAAATAGCTGCAGGTGTAGAGAATATTAATTGTTACTATTATGTTCATTACATTTAGTTTCTTTATTCAAATGCAGCACCAGAGATGAACTTTTTCTATCCAAAAAACTTCCATAAAAAAAATAAAATATGGTAAGTGGTGGAGTTGTAATATTGTGCAATAAGTTACAATGAAATTGCCACCCCCTACTCTAGGGGCCTTCACAGATGCAAATGCTTGTTTTTAAAGGATCCTAATCAACCTTCGCCATTTTAGATGCCATCAAAATTATGTAAACCGTATGGTGAAGTGAAATCGTACTACACTGCTGCAGGTTGGAATGTGTAACTACTGGTCTGTTTCACAGTGATATCTTTTGTTTAGACATGCTCTGCATAAAAGATAATACCCAAACTCTCGTATGTACACAAAAGCAAAGGTGTGGCTTGCCAGGGTCCTTAAAGGGTTGTACAATTTATGGTATTTTGGTACCACTAAGGTGCTGCATTTAAAATTTGCTACTTATTATTAATAGTACCTTTCATAGGGTACGTTTTCAAAGTAAACTGCTAAATAAACAGATACTTGCTGTATTGGAAAGGACTCTTGCCAACCTCACATTGCTCAGCAATAAGAGAATCTAGATTGGGGTGAAAATATACTTGAGCCCCAACCCTAGAATTAGAGTTGGAGTTGGAATTTAGAGTTAGAGTTAGAATAAAGAGTTTGAGTCCAATTTTGTTACCCTTACCTACATATGAAAGCTGATCTCCAAATTTGTTACCCTTACCTACATATGAAAGCTGACCCTAACTTAACAACCCTAGCCCTAATGAGTCCAACTGGACTGCTAATGAAGCTAATGGGACAGCTGATAAGGCTAACCGTACGACTGATGAGGCTAACTGGTCTGCTAATAAGTTGTGCTGTGTGTTGTGCTAATTAGTCTAACCAGTGAGAGTGTTTCTTAAGTATTTTAGTCTAACTCAATTTTTTAATTCAAGCTCCAACTCAGATGCTGGACAGACCCCAGAATTGGATTTTGGTGTCTTTTAGTGGTGTTTCAATAAATATCTCTGTCACTATAATATGGAAGTATCCCAGCCCACCTGCTGGGATTTCCCCGTAAGCAAAAACAACTCAATTTTAGATTAGTCACAAGTTCGTCAGCTTCGAGCAGCAGGTGACTTGCTACTCGTCCTACGTGCCACGCCCGGTCTGGCAGGGGATTTAGTCACACTATCTCTACTTGCTTCTCTACCCCTAGAGTTACTTCTTCCCCGTGTTTCATCTCTTGAAGTCTTCTGGCCAGGCGGTATCTGTGATGTCCTCTTTGTTAGTGGAGCAGCTTTCTTTGCTGCTGCACGAGCTTTCTTTCTCTCTTCCGCCTTCTTAGCTTCTTCTGCTTCTTCCTGTTTTCTCTTCTTTTCTTCTTCTAGCAACTTCTCTTTCTGCTCAGCAACAGCATGCACTTCCTCTATCATGTTAGTGGCCTAAAAGATTAATACATCATTCTTTAATATCATTTATGTTAGAGTGTAACTTCTTTTAAACAGCTTTTAATTAACAAATCATATTGACATTCTTTTTTTCTCAAAGAAAACATGGTCACGATAAATTCTCTGACCATCTCAACACTCAAGAACACAAACTAGGCTCACACATGTGAGGATGATGGACTGTTTAATATTTATTAAAAAGCTGTTGTGCTGCATCAGCAACCAAGTGAAACACTTACTATAGTTGGTTATCAAAATAATTTTTTCAAAAGAATAGCCAGGAAGACTAAAAAATCTAGAGTAGCGGGTAACTTAGAGGCATCTTTGTTGTTGTTTTTATATCTCTAAGATGTTTGATGATCATTGTGTTGTGTCCTTTGTATGGGTTTTATGAAATTCGCATTACCGGGATTATAAAAGTTATGATCTAATAAACACCCATATTTCCAGACTTTCTTCAGTAGCATTCCTTTTTTACGTGTAAATGATAATTCAATATGTAGGATTATAAAGAAGGCTCTGTTACCTCTGATTTCTAAGAATAATTGGAACTATACCTTCTTTCTTCCAAGTTTTAGGGATTTAAAATTGTAACACACTGTTTGGGACTGGTACTACTAAAATAAGTTATGCACACAATGTCAATTTTTTCAAAGAAGGTGTTCCCCTCTCAAAAAAATCACCATAATTTTAGCAATACAAAACCAAATGCTGCAAAATGGCTTGCCACCAAAAATCGTCTTCAGCAATCCCTTAGCAACTGTTCAGGATCTGTAGGCAAGAAGCACCCCCCTTAAGAAAATGAAGTCAAAGCGAGACTCACCCAAACATAGAAAGTGGCTGCTCCAGCACTGGTGTCTCTTATGGTCTCAAGATCAGTCTCCTTAAGGTACTTGTCGAAAGCATAATCGGCCTTTGGCATGTCCACTCGTAGAGGATCAAGAGAAGTGACCTGGCGTTTTAGTCCTTCTTTACCCGTCTTGCCAAGCAGCGCTTGCATATTCCTCCAGTTTAATAACTCTTTCTCAGGGTAATCCAGGAGAAGGTATGTGGCAATCATAACCTGTTGTGTAAGAAATGTAAAATGATATTTAATAGTAAAGAAACTGAACAGACATACACGCAATGGGAAGCAGTGTGGCCTGTGCTTGATTCCCAGACCCAGCATCGTATGTAAATTGAGTTTGTTGTTGGTTCTCGTCCTTGCTCTAACGGGTTTTTTTCCGGGTTCTCCGGTTTTCCTCCCTCCATAAAAACCAACACTTCCAAATTCCAACCCAATCTGGAACCAGTGGGATAAGTGGAGGCACTAAGGTAAAGGTAAAGGTAAAGGTAAAGCGACTTTATTTATACACGGTTTGTGTTTAAAGCTAGAAGCTTGTGGGACCGTGTATATGAAACAAATATTAAATAAACATAACATGATTAAAAATCCCAACTGGCAGGAGGCAGACCAGTTGGCTATTTATAAGCATGACCGAGGATTTGAACTCGGGACAACCGAGAACAAATTCAGATAGTGGTCAGAACGGGACTTGAACCCGGGACCTCTGGATTTCAAGTCCGGCGCTCTAACCACTCGGCCATGCTGCCTCCAAGCTATGTGGAGATGCCACTGAAATACCCATTCATTTTTATTTCACTTTTTTTTTTGAAGTACAAGATTAGTTGATCCAACAAGTCTAAAAGTAATATTGCTGTAACTCTCAAGCCTGAGAAACAGGTTTTTTTCAGACACACTCAAACGCATGGACAGTGTATTGAAGTGACTTTTCAAAAACATGCAAACTCTGAAGTTAAAAATCATCAAGTGGCTGCATTTAATGTTGCCGTCAATTATCTTAGCTCATGTCTCAAGAAACCAAAAAGTTTATTTCAACAGGTACCAAAGGTCACAGCCATTGTTTTTTTCATTTTGATCCACTTTCATAGCTTTATTTCAGGGTTTATTTGTTAGCATTGAAATTATGATGGGTGGCGGAATTGACCACAAATGATGAGGACATGTCAGTGACAAGCAACATGGCCCAAAAAGTAGCAACAGCACATAGAATGAAATCGTGACAAATAACATCCTTTCTCGTGGAACCCCAACAGCGATGTTAAGTGACATAGAGAACGATAAAAAACCGACATGGGACATATCTATATTCCGACAAGTGACACGGGATCCCTCCCCCCTGGCAGGGACTCCACAATGGCTATTTGGGTTTTCAACTTCAGAATATTTGAAGGCAAAGTAAATTCCATTACAAACAAGAAAAGGTTCCATGGCCAAATAGTAACAGCTCTGAACTTGATATATCTGATCTTCCCACTCCCAGTCCACAAGCAGGAGTTGTCAAATGACAGTCCTGACATATATTCTTTACATGTTCTGTATACCTTATGAACTGCAGGAGGAGGATTCTGATAGCTCCTGATCTCAGAGATGACACTTTGTTTAAGTTCCATGATTTCTGCTTTCAATTTCTCAAGTCGTCTCAACCTGTTTGCAAGCTTTTCTCCTTCTTTGAGTTCAATGCCCCAATCTTTCTCCCAGCCATTTTTGCGAATATGAGCCATAGATTTCTCCAGGTCACCTAGGTGACGACGTCTTATTGCACTCTTCAGTGCCTCCCCTGCTTGGACATTCTTAAGGGTTTTATCAGCAACATCAATGTCATTCTTTAACCCTGTGGGAGACAAAGCACAGCATTTTTAAACATCCAAATGGGTTTGCAAAGGATTGCCAAGAGTTATAGTTCTACAGCAACAAAGTAACACTGTCATCATGAGAGTTACTATTAATAACACTTGTATCAATCCACCAAACCAAAAAACAAGGGATCTGGTACATTTAACCATAATCACAAGCGGCACAGTTGCATAATTTTTTTTTAATTTATTGTTAGTGCACTGGACTCTGGATTAGGCGGTCTGGGTCTGAGCCCTGGCAGGGGCACTGCGTTGTATTCTTGGGCAAGACACTTAACTCTCATAGTGCCTCTCTCCACCCAGGTGTATGAAATAGGTACAGGTGAATTTACTGCTGGGGGTAACCCTGCGATGGACTAGCATCCCATCAAGGGGGGAGTAGAAATACTCCTAGTCGCTTCATGCTACGGAAGCCAGGATAAGCTTCCGGCCGGACGGGCCACTGGGCTCGTATACAGACTTTACCTTTTTTACCTACTAGCGAGATAAAAATCTAAAACTGCTTTCTTGGCAGCCTACCTGGCATCTTCGCATTCTTAGCTTCGTTGATTGATCCCTCCAACCTTTCAACTTTCCTTGATTTGGTTGCACCTTTCAAGTTAGCTCGCAGTCTCTTCTCCTTGTTTGCCATGGCTTCAGCAAGAGCTTTCTTTTCTGCTTCTTCTGCTGCCTTTCTTGCGGCCTCGTCAGTTGCTTTCTTTGCTGCTTCAGCTGCTAAGCGAGCTGCTTCTGCTGCAGCTCTTTCTGCTTCTTCTGCTTCATCTGCAAGATCTTCAGCCTCCATGGCTTCCTCCCTCTCTCGTTGTTCCTTTTCTTGTCTTTCTATAAATTTATGCAAAAACATTTTAAGCAATTAAGAAAAAATGTTAGGTGATCCCTCCCCACAAAGAAATACTACAGCCTAATGTTCAGTACATTTGACACCAGATACATGGAGGGATGTCCTACAATGGACTTAAGTGCAGTATAGGGCTGACCTTTTACCTGAAGTAACACCCTTTCTTTCTAGTTACTTCAAACTTTGAAAAATAATAATTTAAGTTACTAGTAAGTAACATTGAAAGGTTTCTTGGTACAGAAGCTTACTCCACTAGGCCTCACTACCCCTTCCCAAGCTACATAAAACCACTGCATAGAATATTACAGCACAGGGCCAAGACTTGTGATGACTTCAGGCCCACACAAAAGCAAAGCAAGCCTCCACAAACCTATCAGTCTCATAGATGGCTCACAGGCACTTTGCTTTGGCTTGCTTCCTGACCATTCCCCTTAGTATTTTGTACGGAGCAGTCCCTGGGGTTAGCACTTGAGGTTACCTCTGGGGTGGTCCCTGGGGTGGTCTCTGGGATGACCCCCATTTGTTTGATTGCGAACTTACCCCTTTCCTCCCTCTCTCGTTCCAGTTCCTGCTGTTTAAGTAGTTCCTCTTTCTTCCACTTTTGAGCTGCTTCTTCCTGCTCTCTTCTCTTTCTGTCCTCCTCCTCCAGTCTGTCGGCTTCTTCCTGCCTACGTCTCTCTTCTTCCTCTCTTAGTTTCGCTTCCTCCTCGCTAAGCTTTTTCATTTCATCTTCGTATTTCTTGCGATCTCTTTCTTCCTCCTCTTCTCTCGCCTTTCTCTCCAGCTCTTCTCGTTCAGCCTTCCGTTTAGCGGCCTCTGCTTCGGCCTTTTTCCTTGAAGCATCTTCTCTCCTTCTCGCTGCCTCCTTCTCTAGCTTCGCCTTATTCTCCGCGGCTTTCCTTGCCTCTTCCTCGGCTCTTTCCTTTTCCTGTTTACGTCTCAACGCTTCTTCCTTCGCTTTATCCTCGTCTTGTTTCTCTTCGTCGAGCCAATCCATGGTGGGTATATCGCAGAGTGGGACCTCGATTTCCGCGAAGCAGATTCCAGAACCTGGTGCAACGCGACTACGAAGGAATTTAAGCCAACGTCGATGCGAGAAAAAATCATCGTGGACAGCCTGAAAAAGGAATCTTGCTTCCCTTTCACTTATAGTACCTTTCTTTTCCCTGTCCAGCATAGAAAATTCCCATCGCAATTCGCGAACAAGGTAATAACGCCGGTCCATTTCGTTGAGGACATCGTAAAGTTCTTGCCTGTCGCACGTTTCGGCCGCACACACAGCCTCTATTGAGGCCTCTACTTGCGGTAAACTGATTCCTCCATCTCGTATGCCAGCATGAAGCTCCTGTAGTTGTTCTGCTGTTAGTTCACCCGTGAAATCTGTATCAAAACGGTTGAATATGTCAGTGAGAGCTTCTTCTTTACTGATCCAGTCCGTGATGGCCGCCATGTTGTTGATTGTTTTCATCGGAGTCCTGGACACCATGACGTCAGAGAGGCTCGATTTCATAATAAAAACATAGGATAATCTCCGGAAATTCTGAAAAGGAGATTGGACTGGATGAAGTGGACAACGGACTCTAACTTAACCTTAACCTTAACAAGAATTTTTGACGAATGGTACCTTATCATGATAATCTTTAATTGAATATCCGCAGATTCATCTGTTCCAAGGCAGTTTTATGTTACTGATTATTTATCCAGTTCTTATTATAAAGTTTTAATAATTCAGTTATGCCTACAGTCTGATTGGGTTTGTAGTTAGTATGTTACAGGCAAACAGCTATGACACATCATTGCAGTTTGATAACTTACTTCACAAAAAGTAAGCTATGCCTTATCTTTAAATGTCTACATGGTCAATGCCCAGAATACATATCTAGTAAGTTGATACGTGTGAGTGACGTATCGGTAAGATCCTCGCGTTATAGTCACATACGCTACGATGCCCCAAGAGGAACAGAGCGACAGAAGGGGGGAAAACTTTTGCTTCTACATCAACTTCATTATGGAATTCCCTACCTCCTAACATGAGATCATGTGAAAGCATTAATATTTTTAAAGAGAAATGCATCAAGCTTATAAAGATGGGGTATGCAAATATTGAACATTTCCCAATTTCATAGTGTCTTTTTACTCTTTTTATTGCATGCACTAACAAGATTTTAGTCCATTTTATTGATATTTAGCAATTTTACCAGTTTTATACTCATTATTATTCATAGTTAGATATTTTTAAAATTATTGTAATTTATATTTTAATTGTTTAAGCGAGGGCCACGGGTTTGTCAGTCAGCGACTGTAAAGTGTTTTAACCCTCATTAAATAAAGTTACTTACTTACTTACTTACTTACTTACTTACTTACTTACTTACTTACTTACTTACTTACTTACTTACTTACTTACTTACTTACTTACTTACTTACTTACTTACTTACTTACTTACTTACTTAAAAAAAGTTAAAACAGCTACTTTCCGTTTTACAAATACATGAAAATGTTTAGGAGAATTAGAAATTACTCTTGTACCCTGTCTAAACTTCTCTCGTATTTGCATCAAAGGCTTTACAGGGGCTTTGTATACACGGGCGCCATTTTTTGTTTCTTAATGAAAGTAGAGAAAGCAGAGCTCATCAAACAGTGTCTTTTAAAAAGGAATTAATTATTTCACATTTTTTTTTGCCCAGTCTGCTTACAGATAGCCTGCGAACGCTGAGTATGTTTTGGCTGGGTGGGAAACCAGGGGGTGGAAACAAGTGAATCTGAAATGAGACTACAATCCCGTTAAAATATGTAGAAAACAAGCACATTAAACTCCTGCAAACAAAGTCTTTGACACGGTTTTCCGTGTTTGTAAAAACATAATCTTGTGTATCTTCTTTGTATTTTATTAGCCTAGTAATTGTCCGAGAAATTAATTAAACTAAAAAAAGGTACGACTTCCTCTACGTTAAAAATAATTGTGAGTAGAAATAAGTATACCGCGTCAGTAGATAAGCTGGATAAGTACTTTCCGGTTCTTGAATTGCCATAGCTCTTCAGTGACTCAGCTTGCATAAAGTCCTAAGTGTCAATTATATTCCAACGGGCCAACGGTATATCACTTTCGCTAAGCAAATGATTTATTGGGCTTATGTCTACAAGATTACGGTAACCACATCAAAACAAGTCAATTTGTGAAAAATAAGCGTATGTTTACATTCTTCAAAGCCTAAAGCTTCGATCGAATTCGTCTGCGCGAAAAGTGTAAGCTCGCGTGAGAAATATATGTATCAAGTATCAGAAGTCCATAATTGACTTATAGGGTCTTATAGACTTCAAGTATGTGTCTTTTTTTCTCGTTGATCACAAATAAAATGCTGCAAAAAGAAACAAAAGGAACCTTGTTGTATTAACCGGTCATTATTGAAGCATATGAACTTAACGAAAAGCTGTTAATCCAAGCGCAGTTCATTAAAACCTTTAATGATAAACATAACATTCTTCCTGAAGCGTAGCGTTAGGAACAAAAGACTAATGCTGCTAAACAATAGGAAAATTCTAAACAGTTACAGGGTCACTGGGTTGTGTTGAAAAGGTCAGCTACGTGGTTTATTGTAGTCACATTATGAATAGGACCAACTCGAACCTGACATCTCTCATGACTTAGATTACACTTGCTCTAGCAGCAAAATGACTTCTACGGACGAAACTTCTGCCTTAAAAAGGAACACAGTTCATCAGACTAGGTTAAGTCTTGAACTACAGCAACTTGAAAAAGACAGGACGATTCGCCTGCGTGAAATGCAGAAGGCGTCGCAAGCGTTTGCGAGACGACAAGAGCAAATTCATAACATACGAGAGAAGGCTTCTTTGCGGAGGGTTCCGAGCGCTCCCGCTGAAAACTTGCCAAGTATGACCACGCACGCAACTGATTCAAACGAAGATTCGACTCTTCAACCATTCATTACCAAGACTGCAAGACTGCAGAGCGCGCCGGGCGGATTGAATTCTCGCAGGCTCCTTCACAAGACGGCGACAATGCCTTCGCTTGACCTTCTTCCTTCCCGTTCAAATACGAGTCACTTGCCATTTGTTTGTAATCCAGCGCAACGAGGGACCACTCAGAAAAGACTAGGGTTTGTAACTCCGTTAGAAGAAAACCCGAATAGTTCAAGAGTACCCACATACAGTAGGAACTTTTCTGGCCTTCGACAAAGGGAAGATTTGGTATCTGGTCTGCCGGCGAGGAAATCAAGTTTGCCATCAGGGCAGTCAAATTTCCCGAAGAGTACGCGAAGTAAATCAGTCTCCAGCTAGAATTAAACAGTTTAATTATTTTTCAGTATTATCAAACCCTGAAACACTGTCGACTGGGTCGTTATAAATTTTGTCTTGACGCAGCACCTAATTTTCGGAGCAAACTTTTTTATGACTCATAAAAAAGTAAGTAATCTTGCTTCATTCAAGATTGGGACTTGAACGGGTCTTGAAAGTATCTGTTATTCAAGAGAAAGACGCTTCATCTTGAGAACGTACAAATTAACTAGATCTTTTATTAGAATTTGAGTGTCGGTTGGTGTACATACTTGCGGTTTAAATTATTGATTTTGTGATTCAGGTTTATTTTCCCGTAGTCTATAGATGTATTATATCATTTATTCGCAAGCGACTCCGCAAGTCATACATCTATCTTTTACTTATCTTTACCTCTGGCTGAAGTACGTAAAGATAAATTTAGTGGTCCAGTGCCTAATTTGTAAAAGCCTGTTAGCGAAAATGTGTTTCTTTGTAAACTTTCTAAAGGAGTCAACAACACGGAACTCGAGCGTTATAGCAGATTTTTCCGTGTTATTTGAGTCTCTGTATTTTGCCTGACGGGAAGAGAAGCGCTGGAAGCTGGCTTCCCGCAAAGATGAATATTGCGTGACTTTTTTTATTCAAGTGTTCTTCAACACGAAAACGTTTTGCTACTAGTTTGACAGTGGGCCTGTTTTTACAAACATGCCCCAATCAATGTTTATTTTCTTTCGTGATATCAGTTGCGGAACAACAAGTATAGCAAATTAATATTCAAGGAAAACAAAAGATTTCAAACAGTGCTGCAACTCAATATCGTGGTTGATCTAGAAGGACCGGAACTTCGCATTTCCCTCCCATTTGCACGTTTTTAGCGCGGATCATACTGTGTGTCGATATATGGGTGTTTAAACAAGAGTGGGAAATAACTTATAATTTTTTTGAAACAAAAGTGTTAGTTTTATTTATTACTTTATAACATAAAAATATATTTTCGGTGTGCTCAGTAGCTTGATGACAGCTACAAAGTTGGCGCTTGGCCGCACGATTGAATAAAATGTTTGTTTTCAAAATATTGAAGTTAAATCTCAAATGCTTTCAGCCACTGATAGTACATCCAGACATTGGGTAGTTCCAGTTGACCGTCGTCTTTTATATTTCCACAAACTTTACTGTACGAAAATGACTTAAATTTGTAAAGAGAAACAGGTAGTCAATCGCTTTATGGACTTTTAAGAGACTACCATTCACCATGTCGTGCATGATCAGGTGATATAATCATTCAGCCATCACAAATCTGACAAAAGGAATCAAAACACCGCCCTTCGTGACAAAGCAGTAAAAAAAATTGTAAAAGTTATTGAACATGCACTATCATACTTCATGAGAGTTGAGGGCCTCCCTGGGGTCCATGTTTTGTTGTTCCCAACAAAAGTTTCCTTGTTGTCCCATGTTCCCTAAAAGTATTTCTTCGATTTTGATGTTCCCTACAATTGGCCATGTTCTAAACGAGCAGGGGACTGGGTACGAACATATTTTTTCTTGGTACGAACATTCAGTATCGATTGAATTAAAAATGGGGCACGTCATCTGAAAGAGCATCCAAAAACTAGTAAATTTACCAAATTTGATGGTTATTGGTTTTAACACAAAGGCATGGTATACTTTTAAAATAAGAGAGCTTAGTATGGATTGGAAGACGCCTGTCCCTCCAATCCATACTAAGTGTACCATGCCTTTGGGTTTAAACCAATAACCGTCTAATTTGGTGAATTTACTAATTTTTTGATGCTCTTTCAGATGACGTACCTCATTTTTCAATTCAATCGATACTGAATGTTTGTACCGAAGAGAAAATATGTTCGTACCCAGTCCCCTGCTCGTTTAGAACATGGCTAATATAACTTGTTCCCGTGTTCCCAAATTCAATTTCCTTTTGTTCCCATGTACCCAGAAACCCCTGGGGGACCCTTAGAGTTACGTTATTTTCTATCTAATTTCAGTTATTTTCTACAGAAATAGTCGTACAACCCAATTTTTTTAAGATTTTGATATTAACCAGTAAATTTAATTAAGCGACAGCGCAGTGGGAGTCTGGTTAATTAATCACGAGTGTAAAGGTAAATCATGTCTTGCAATGTCTTTTCCGAGAACCTCACCCATATGAAAGAAACGAAGAAACCTTCCAAGCAGTAGGTATAAATCACATATCGTGATTATTGTTGTTTAAGACTGACTACTTAAAAAGGTGTTCTTTTTCCAAAATTGTTGTTAGAAGGGATCTTACGGCGGGAAAATTTTTAAAAGATGCATAAACCTCCTAGAACACAAAACAAGCTGTTCTACAGTCGCCAAATAAACCTCTTAACTTCGGAAAACACCGTATTCAGTCGGGGGAAAAGTTTCGTTGAGCACTCGAAGAGTTTCCGAATTATTTCATCTAATCAAAAACTTGCGTGAATGCTCACGAGTACTCCGGAAACAATCGCGCGAACAAAGTGTACGTCATGTCGCTTAGCAACTTCTGGGCGAAAACCGCGGGCTCAGTTACTTCTCGTTGAAGTGATCGTGCCATCAACTGGCACTTGTGTCCCCGACTGGTATTATTATATTTTTCGTAAGCTCTCGAGTTAGCAGTAACGTGATAACCTTATTACGGAAATATCGCAAATTAAAGGGACACTGTCACGGACATTTTTTGGCTTTTTTAGTAAAACTGCACCAAAATTACGACTAAGTACTTTCAACCACGCAGGAAATGCTCCTAGAAGGTAAAGGGAAGGATATCTAGCAAACTGTTTAAAGAAGAGGGTGACCGTAAATATTTTTCATCAATTTTTCCAAACCACAAGGACAGAACTTGAAAAAGTCAGGCTGACTTTTTCAAGTTGACATCGAAAGGTCCCGATGGCATCACAGTTATATCACTCTATATTTAGCTTCAGTACACTGGTATAGTAATTTTAAGAAAACCTGACCACTTTTAATTGGTTTCCAATGGTGTAAACATGTTTTTCGGCTGTTAAATTTTTGAAGTTATGCTCGTGACAGTGCCCCTTTAAAGTACGTCTCATTACAAAATAGTTTAATCGAATTAAGATTAATTACAGTACGTTTGGGAAATTTCGTTTCAAGTTTATTGCTCTCTTTCATGGACAGAGTCATACATATTCTTCCAAATGCGCGAAACCCAAATGACAGTTTGCAAAAGCCTGGGTCGAGCAAGAAGTCCTGACGGGGGAGGGGAGGGGGTCTGTCCTTGTTGTTTGTTTGCTTATTTTATTTTAACCATCCTTGATACTGTTTGGTTCATTACCTTTTTAATGTTTATTTTTCTTTAGTAAACTATTGCTCTGAGTCTTCCTTCGATTGGAACGAGAAGGAAGTTATGTACAGTAAAAAAATGACTTAATATAGCATTAGAGTTTCGTCCCTTTTGTAGACGGCCAGCCAACAAGAACCTTAAGTGGCATACTACCGCTCCTTTACATGCAGTGTCCTTTAAGTATCTTATCAGTGTCAAATACCGCAAGTAGCGCCTTAAACTATTTATCCGCTGAACCGTTTATAAACTCATGACTGACAGTGATGCCTTTAACATAACCGAACATTTCAAAAGCAATGTGGAAGTTTGTAAGTGATAAACTGTCTGCCACCTGCTTCCAATGTATCCACTGTGTTATTCCATTTGCTGTGAAACTTGCACGCTTTTTAGTCGATGTTGACGAGTCTTGTACCGTGAAGACATTAAGTTGTTTTTACATGAAGCATCTTTCAGTGTGTATCTAGTGAATGCACTGTGCTTGATTTACTTTTTCCTGGGCTTCAATTCGTCCGTGCAATTTCTGAGAAAGATCTTGGGCTTGATTTGAGGGTTGTAGTATTCGTGGCCCTTGGGAACAAGCAAGTTAAATATATTAGTTTGTAAATCCTTTAATCGCTTAGAAAAAGTAAAGATTTGTAAACCATGCAAGTATATACTAACCTTGGACCAGTCGTAACTTGAAGTGTAAGCAAAAATGTTTCCTTTTGAATTGAAACAACAGGCTGTTATCGGCATATTGAGCTGCTCAGATGTCTGAAAATGAAAATGTATGAAAAAGAATAAGTAACATATCAAACACTATAGAGAACTCGTGTTCCATCGCACTTCCAAATACAACGTGAAGCAGAGTATTTTTGAACTTTGAAGTGTTTGGAAATGTGATGAAACACACTCTCTCAATCTATGCTAATTAGGATCACATATCCAGACCACCATCGCAGTTCTGATTTCGTTTGTTTAATTTTGATTAACTATTCATGATGAGTTTGAGAAATTCACTTTACAGTATTTGCAACCTACCCACCACCGGTAGTCATAGGCCCACAAGCTGTGTAAAGAGCTACAACTTTGTAGCCCCTTTGCACACATTGCAGACCTATAATGGTAGGCTCAGACAGAAAAGGTACTTGTTCAGCAGGCAGCTACCCCAAGTGTGTGGTGATTACTCACCTTCAGCTTTGTGCGAGCATCCTTGTCCCAGAAACTGAACTTTCCATCGGACCCCACAGTGGCCAACAGACAAAAGTGAACAGGGTGGAAAGCTATGTCATTCACCTGGAAAGAAAAAGAATTTATCATCAACCAAATGCAACTTGTGAAACACAGAATGGCCACAGTTTGAAAGACAGCTTAGTTAGAAGAACAGCGTAAACAAGACAACAGGGCCAAAGATGCAATATAAGCTACAATATGTAATGCAATGATATGTGAACAAGAACACGCGAGTGAACATGCATGCCCTCAATGTTGCACTGATTGGCATTCCTCAGATCAAATGCTTTCTTCTGTCACCTGCCATTACCGGTAGTCTTTATGAGGACTTGTCAAATTCTTATACTGGTGGACTAACAGAACACAACTCCCTAAAATGAAATTTTTGGCATGTAAAACAAAATATCAAGTATTGCCTTTTTTCATTATAATAGAGAACTGCTGCCTACAAACACAGTAACAACCCTCCCTTGAATTTTTTTTTTTGCACCTTTGTCTAAGAAATAAACATTGACTCAAAATAGGTATTACACTTACCGCAAAAATGTCCTGAATGTTAGATGTACCAGTACCATTTGATCTGTGACACTTGAATGTAAAGTTATCTTTCCTATTAGAAAAGAAAATAAAGTGTAGATTAGCTATAAAAATAAGCAAAAAGACAACATTTCAGCTGGTGTCATCTTGGCACCATTATCAAAGTAAAGAATGTAATGGGACAAGATAATTTATACTAAAAATAAAGACGTGACATAGAATAAATTTATGACTAAAAATAACTGTTCAGTGTCCATTCCAGTGATATGCTGCAAAATGATAATGAGAATTGTGCATTCAATCAACGGGCTAAACAAATAGTTTCATGCAATACAGTCCAACTGGATGTTATGTGTTAAAAGACACAGTTTCTTGTCGATCCATAGCATTTTGAAGCCAGATTAAGTAATCAAACTATGAATTATTACCAACTAATAATAAATAAATATCAAATAAATAAATATTAGGAAATGTTAAGACCATGAGTGATGGCCATCTAATTTCTCATTACAATGTCAATACTTTGTCAAGCAAACGGGTGATAAGAATTATTCATTAGATCAAAATCAGGATTAACAATGGTGACTTCAGATGAAGGACCAAAATCAGTGTGCAATTTCATTTGCAACAAGATTGTATTGTTGATTTTCACTCTCACTCTAATTTTGCACTACAGATTCAAGTAATCCAGCAAAGCATTTCACACATCAACCCTACTAAAGCAAATGAATGCAAGATCCAGAACAACAGTTGCCATCTTTGTCTAAGTTGCATATGCCTGAAAGACAGCAAGAGACTACAAACAAAACTATAAACATTGCTACCTTAATTTTTCAACTTACGGATTCTGAGGCTGAATGAACTGGATCGCAACTCTTCCCTCCACAGAGCCAAGAGCAAATCCCACAGGATTACTGTTTTTCTTTGGGTCTCGGAAAATACTCACACAGCGATTCTACAGCAAGAGAAAGAACAACAACAAATGTTAAATAGATATGCATGTAATATATGACTTGTATGGAATCAGAAATGTGGTACGAGTTTTTGATGGATTTTAAATGGGAAAAATAATTCTTAGGATATTTTTAGCTATTTTTTCTCATTGAACTCTCTCCTCCGCTTCTTCTCTTTCCTCATCTCTCTCAGCAAATTTTAGAAAACCTCTCCTTAATTTGTCCCAACCTCAAAATTGTGTTTTGCCAAATTCAACTTCATAACACTGAATGCATGTGAACACAGTACCACCATGCGCGTATGCCATATTTAAAGTGACAAAGAACATATGAGTTTCAAACCTGATATTTCAATGGTGACTCGATCCTCTTATACTCTGATGGCTGATTCTCCAACTGATAGCAAATTATTCCCCTCTGTGCAGTTCCTACAATGGCCATGGGGTACACCACGTCAGCACAGTAAACTCTCTCTGGAAGTTGCAAAACGAGCATGGGGTTAGGTGACCGTGTGTCCCAGAACTTAAGCGTCTGGTCCCAGCTTCCAGTCATCAGACAGCTGTAGTTTGGTGCTTGTACCCAGTGACAGGTTTTGACTGCTTTGTCATGCTGATAAGAGAAGAGAAGAAAAGAAAAATAACAATGAATAAAGCAATAAATTTCTACCTAAAATTTAAATTGCCAAAATCACAAAACAAAACTATAAATAAATCACTCCCACGGAATGTTTTGTCGAATAGATCGGTCTCTGGGTTATGCTAAAACAATTTAACAGTTCACTCTTGGTGTCTATAACTTTTTTAAGTAGACTTTGTCCCTTGCTAACCATCAGCCGATAGAAACCTTGAGTTTGCCATCTAATTGTTAAATAGTAGTCACGGTCAAGTTTCAGAGTTACATACAATACACCTTTTTTTAAGTAGTATTATTGTTTTCTGTAGTATTATTACCTGTGCTACTTGAATGGCCTGATTGGAATTTAAATCCCACATCTTACACTGTTTGTCAGTGGATGCTGTAAACACTTTTGTACCATCCTGCAAATAAACAATAACATCATTAAGAAAGATGCGCATTCTTCATTTTGAGGTTTATCACAACTTCAAATAACCCTTTGAGCTTTGTTTATGAGGTGTCCTAAGTGATTTCTATACAGCAGGGTTCAACACTCTTTCTTTATCTTAGTAAGACAGTGGCTAGTGTTTCCATCGGGTATAACTAGTCAAGGTTTATTTTTAAATAGCCACAAACCATGGCTACTGGTAATCTGTTAAGGGTCTCCCAGGGGTTTTGGGAGCATGGTCAATTTCAACTGGGAAACAGGGGAACAAAGGCAAAATATCACTGGGAACAAAGGAACATGTCTGTCAAAGCTAAAGATTGGATAGAATGTTTGAGACCAGCAAACATTAGTATTTGACTCAGCATTTTTCCCTTTGGGTGGGGGGGGGGGGGGGGGGTGTAAAGGGCAAGTAAATAAGGCAGGAAAAACGTGCAAATAAATGTGGAAGAAAGGGAACACAGGGAAATTTTTAAAGGGAGTGAGGAGACAAGGACCCCCCTGG
Organism: Meandrina meandrites; assembly: GCA_963693305.1. Lineage (NCBI taxonomy): Eukaryota > Metazoa > Cnidaria > Anthozoa > Scleractinia > Meandrinidae > Meandrina > Meandrina meandrites. Next base: position 22,840,646 of record OY855913.1, read on the forward strand.
GAGACTCTTGCTGTAAGGACGACCAAAACAAAATGCTGAGGAGAAACCTGTGATGGATTATCAACCCATTCAGGGGAAAATGTAGTACATGCGCTTCAGAATTGCTTCCTGCTAATGATTTCAACCATAGCAACAGTTGATTCAGTGGTGTAGGTCACTGACTGGAGGGTAGACTTGACCTTTATTTTTCAGGCCATCATCAACCTTTCACATCTAATCATCTTGTGGTTATCATCCTAAAGCATGCTCGCCCTGACATTTTGACATAAGAGATCCTCCAAAATGTAATCTTAGGCCTTTAAAAGAACCCTTTAAGTTTTAAATTCATGCCAACCCTAGAAAAATATCCACCACGATAGGCCGAAAACAGGACTTGACTACAGATTTGTAGTCCCTAAATGCTTGCACAAGTTTGGCAGAACTTGAGACAACAGTGGAAACATGAGCTATAAGCAGGTTGTTGTTACCGTTTTATCTGGGATTGCATGACATCATCCAAGAAACTGAATATGTAATACCTTTGGCCCCATGTGACCATGTGACCTGGGTGGTGATCGAAGTTGTCAACCGGGGACGACAGATTGAAATCAGTAGTTTTTTCCTGAGTTTAAGTCATTTAAATCATAGAGTTTGAATCAAGTTAATAGTGCAATCAGCACAAGTATTTCCATAGCATTTCTTGTTCAGCCGAACTTCATGTAATGTTGGTGTGTTTCAACTCTATAAAATCACAAAAAGTTACCTTTTTGTTTTACCACTATCTACTTACATCATGCCAGCAGCAATCCAAGATAGGACCTGTATGAGACTGTTGTGCCTTTGGTATGGTCTGACCATTTTCTTTGACTTCCCAGCATCGAATCTAAAGAAGACAAAACACAAGGAACAAATTGGGTCATGTTTACTATGGGTAATCTTGTCTGATATGTCAGTCAACATATTGGTTGTCACTCAATCAACACATCACCTGATAGTTGGTCAACACTTGGTCGATAGTTGGTCCATATATCAGTCGATTATCAGCAGTGTCAGTCAGTAAACTATCCACTGAGTATTGACTGACTATCAGCAGATTCTTGATGGTCAGTCGAGAGTCGTTGATAGTCAGTTGATGCTTCACCGATAATTAACCAAACATTGGTCAACTATCTGCCTAGTGTCAGCTGACTACAGTTGAACCTCGATTATCCGGACCTCGATTATCCGAATTTCTCGATTATCTGGACTTGCTACTCTGGTCACAATTTTTTATGAATATTTATAATTACCGTAATGAAATGTGTAGTTCCAGAAAATATCCATACCCCCCCCACGGAAGGCTTTTTGTTTTGCACCCCCCTCCCCCCCAGGAATTTCCGTTCCAGAGGGTCTGTGGGGACCCCCCCACCCCCCAGGAATTTCCAATATTTTTAATCACCCCTTTGAAAATTCGAAATTGCTTCGTACTTTAAAACGTAGGGCGATTGTAACAATCTGGTTGTATCCTTAGCATTTGGACACTAAATAAAGTCGGCAGAAACGTTTAATACGTGCGTGATCTTCACTTGTAAATCAGAAATCAGTAAGTAAACATGTAGCTTCAAAACTTCATTCAACGCCGCTAGAATAATTTTTTAATTTGTTAAAAGCCAGGACCTTTTTATTTCTTTCACTGTTAGTCATTAACTTTGCGTACTAGAAGATATGTTACAATTTCCGCGAAGTGTTGTTTCAGAATTTCAAGTCTCATGCACGCAACGATACTGTAAATAAAAATTGCAACTTACAACATTCCTTGCTGGCCCGATTATTTATCTAAAATTCTGTCTTACAGTCTACTAAAGCTTTGTTTTTAGGATTCCAGCAACTTCATAAACGGCCGCCTTCAATATCGCATCGCAAATCTTTCACGTTCGTCCAAAGTAATTTCACTAGCTTAGCAGCCAGGCCTTCTGAGACAAGACACCAGTGGGAGTCTGGGACGAGTTTCTGCTGTCACGTCCGCCATTTTGATTCGGTCACGAAGAAAGAAGCATCTTTGTACGCGCTAGCAAGCGCTAGGAAACTCGAATGAAAAACAGAAACATTAAAGCTTATGATGTAAACCTCATCTCGATGGAAAGGAGCTTTATTTTTTGTTTTAAAACAACGTACGTAAGTATTTCTTCGTGCTTCGTTTCGATCGTGTGTTCTTTATTTTTTTCATGTTTCTTCACCCTCTGGAAAAGGAGCTGCCCGTGAACCCCCTCCACCCCTCGGAAATTTCTGGGTTTAACCCCCCCTCCCCCTTGGAATTTCCAGTGACCTTCCGTGGGGGGGGTATGGATATTTTCTGGAACCACACAATCAAGACGAACATCATTTCCACCAACTTTGACATACAATTGATGTTTTTCTGGTATTTGTTGTTATGTGTTTTTTCATTAAACACAGTTTTCCATAGATTTTTGCGTGATGACAAGAACATGTATTTGTGGAATGTTCGATTACCCGGACTATTATTTTAGCCTGGTCCCCAAGAGTCAGGATAATCGGGGTTTGACTGTATAGGCCCACTACAGCCAACTCCTGCTCAATGTTTTGGTTGACGATTGGCTGAATATCTACCTGTCTTTGGGAGACGTCTATATCGGAGGAAGTTGGGGTTTCACTTTGCAAGCAATCCAGGTTTTCTCATACCTTTCACGAATAGTTTGCAAATTAGCTTTTAATCGAAACTATCTTCCAAGAGCATGTTGACCATTACAGTTCAAAGTTCCTTTTTGAAGGTGGTACAGTTATAGTGTGCATGTACAATAACTGAACAAATAATGGCTTGTTGGGGGATCAACTCCAAGTGTCCGTTTCAAAGAGGTATCTTTCCTCAACAGGCGTCTATCTAAAGGACAGTTGACTGAATACAGATCAATTTCATTTTAAAACTGTGAAACTGCACGCACATCGTAATTTAGAAATTTTAAACTTCACTCTGGAACTTTATAGCTGTATAGCTACATTCAAAACATCTATTTTACAAACCAAGCTAGGCAAGCTAATGCAGATTCAAAATACTCACATCATTCGCCCAAGATGAGGCGATAAGAAAGTCAGCTTTTGGACTGAATTTCAACGCGCTGACGGTATCATCTGGAGATGCCTGAACTTCTATATCCTTCATGGGGTTTTCCTGGCTTCCAAGACCGAGAGTATTCGCAGTTGTAGAAGTTGAGCCAAATGTTCCAAAACTTGACGTGCCACTGAAAGCTGTGCCCGTTGAGCCGAACATGCTTGTCAAATAGCAATGCAGTGTTTTAGATTCCTTCTATTTTCATTGGCAAAACGGCAAAAACCAGCAAAAACTGCTTTCCACCAGAAAACGAGGAAACTGCCTTCCGCTTTCGACCAGTTTTAACCAAGATGGCGCGCGGCTGGGTAGGTACTTCATGTATGGCTACGCAAAGTACAGAGGGGGAAGCCGCTGCCGACATTTCTGAGCCCGTCACAACAGTACATTTAGGGTTTTAGGGTCACCCGTAAGTTGCCAAAAAAGTCAACCCAAGCATGCTAAAAAAATCGTGACAGGCCTGTACAGACTTTCTACATATACTGTGAATATTTATTACACAATATTTGCAACGTGTTGGCAATTGTGTATTCAAAGAGCATGTTTGCATCTCTTGCACAAATTGAGCCTCTCTATGGGCACCGCGGAAAAAACGAAGATCTCAAGATTGTAGCGAAGATCTGTAATTGACCACAATTCCCGTGATCAAATTGAACGCTCAGATATAAAACTGTCAAAACTCGTAAACACTACAGTAAATATCTGTAATTTCTGAATTTTGGCATTTGACCACATTTCACTGCGATTTTGACAACAGTACTTAGTAGGTTACTGCCACTGCCACGAAACCACATGAAGCCATTACAAGGCTGAAAAAGACAAAAATACTCCACTGATAATGTCATCAATAATGAAACGAAGATTTGCAAAAAGATTGCAAAGAAAACGAAGATCATGGGTACCATATAGAGGGACTCATAATTGGAGGCTTTTTGGAAATGCTCCTCACTAAAGGTTTATATTGAATAAAACCAGAAGTTCATAAGCAGAAGTCTACATCTAGGAGCAGGGCGCGTGCTATGTCTTTCGCACGTAAGCTATTTTTTAACTAGTACACAGATGTTAACTCACTTCGTATTTGGGGGAGGGGGAGGGGCAGGTAAGAAGACTGTGGGGTAAAATGATGAGAAGATTGCCTTCTGTAATGCTAATGTCAAAAGTTAGTTTCGTGATCGCTAAAAAGTATGTACGACGTGCATGTTAATAATGTTAACGTTTACAGCTATTCTCGTTCATCATTAGGACGCAATATTCCGCAGTGCGTGGATTACATAACCCTGTTTGTTTATCATAGTTGAGTGATGTAATGCTTAATTACCACGTGCAATATCTCCTTATTCTCACGTACAATTAAATACTTTTAAATATCGTCCACGTACGTTTCGACGTTGGTTGAATATCATCATCCAATCAAAATCGGATAAAGTGGAAGAAATAACGAACAATTATAAGTTAAACTGTGAAGTACACATTTACGTTACGTTAAACAAAGGACTTTCGCACCTATTAATCGTTCTGCGTGTTTAAATTGGCTGAAGTTTCTTTAAAAAGCAGCACTTCATAGATTAAACGTAAACGCCGAAATTTTCGTTGGTACTTTCATTCTCAATATTCCAAAATTCAACTGATTATAAAATTACCAGCAAAGAAAACAGCCTCATATCGTAATTTGTTGGAACCGGTTTGATGTTTGCTGTCGCTCAATTGAAGTCGAGCTCCTGGTCTAAATGTGGTTCGTTTTCTCTCCACAAGCGTTCGCCTGATGTTTGAGCGATGTCGACTTTCCCTGGCGTGAAAGATTAAATTCCACTGACGCGAAGTAAATGTGGGGTTTTAAATCCTTTTTAAAAGGTTTTAGCCATTTTACCCGAGTGCGCACTCGATTTCACTCAGTTTCCGGCGGAAGTTAATTAACACCTAACTATAGACAGGCAATACTTTTGCCAACAGCCCAAGGGATTTCGAGGTGGGCAAGTGGAATCGCCGCTGCGCATCTGATTTAGCTTGATCATCTCCGAGTCGCGGGTTCGAATCCATACTTTCAGGGGTTATCCTAAATGGTTTTGGGGCCGGATAACCTCTCCCCGGGTGGAAGATTCGAGTTTGCGACTCAAGGGGGCTTGAGGGGCCGGATAATTCTTCCCCGAAATTCCGATGCTTTTTTTTCATTTTTCATTTCTTTTTTTAGTCTGTATAACTTGCCCTCCGCGGCCTTTTTTTCGCCGATAGCATCGTTTTTCAAACTTTTGTTCGTTTATTATTCGCCCTGGTGTAAACGCTTCATAATTGTTTTTTTTTTTACTTGATCAGTTTGTCGTACATTACACTGACATTTATACCTCACGACTTCCCTCTCGTTCTTTTCTGCGCTCTCAATACTTCTGGCCTCCTTAGCCGGGAGCCGGTTATATTTGGCAGCTGGAATAGTTTTATGCACTCTGAAATAGATATCCACTAGCTAACGAATAACAATGCATGTTAGTAAAAGTAACATCACACCAATTTCGTGATATGATCGAGCTCGGAAAATCATGAGCCAGGTTACGTGCACTTTACAACTTCTGCAACTTGCGTTCTAGTTTTGATATCTTTTGGCCGAACTGAGTTATGTGATCGCCGTGGCTGTTTTCTGCTAAAGTTTCCTCCGTTTTTGACCGTCACAGTGTTTACACCAGCTTTGCTTACGTACATCAGTGCAACTTATTTTGCGAGTCTCCGACTAAAAATATTGATCGCGCGACATCGCACGGGAGCTTTCAGGCTATCTTCTGCATTCTTTCGCTTCACTATAAATGTTTCACTTGCAATGGCACAGCTACTGATTCAATCATTTACTCCACCACATGTCTGTTTCTCGTCTCTGCGGAGATCTGTCTGCTTTCACAGGCAAGAGTATTAACTTTAGTTTTTTAATACGCTATATTCTGCGCCACACGCTTTTCAGATATCTTTGCATTCTTCTTATCGGTGGACTTGTCGCGGCCGGCTTGCTGAACGTGTCTGACCGTCTGAAGTGAATCCATCCAGCGCAAATCAAACTTCAGATTTTCACCGTGTATAATTCTTCTGACCGTGTGCGCGCTCGCTGTAGGCGTTGTGCATTCAACTCTCACAGGGAAAGCTGTTTCATAATTATACGTACGTGGTTACTGTGCTTTGGCAGATCCGTGTTGCCTGCGGTATTCGAACTGAACTGTGTTTCGTACTGTAAGTATTAATGCGCGAGAGGCTGAATACTATCATTCAGTAAAAATTGGAGATAAAGTAAAAGTGCTAACGAACAATTATATATCGAACTGTGAAGTACACATTTACGTTACGTTAAACAAAGACTTTCGCACGTATTAATCAGTCTGCGTATTTAAATTGGCTGAAGTTTCTTTAAAAAGAAGCACTTCATGAATTTAACGTAAACACACGAAGTTTCGTTGGCACTTTCATTCTTAATATTTCGATAATATTCTAAACGCAACTGATTATAAAACTACCAGCAAAGAAAACAGCTTCATATTGTAATTTGCTCGAAACGGTTTGATGTTTGCTGTTGTTCAGCTGAAGTCGAGCTCCTGGTCTAAATGTGGTTCGTTTTCTCTCCACAAGCGTTCGCCTGATGTTTGAGCGATGTCGACTTTCCCTGGTGTGAAAGATTAAATTCCACTGACGCGAAGTAAATGTGGGATTTTAAATCGTTTTTAAAAGGTTTTAGCCCATTTTACCCGAGTGCGCACTCGATTTCACTCAGTTTCCGGCGGAAGTTAATTAACACCTAACTATAAACAGGCAATACTTTTGCCAACAGCCCAAGGGATTTCGAGGTGGCCAAGTGGAATCGCCGCTGCGCGGCTGATTTAGCTTGATCATCTCCGAGTCGCGGGTTCGAATCCATACTTTCAGGGGTTATCCTAAATGGTTTGGGGGCCGGATAACCTCTCCCCGGGTGGAAGATTCGAGTTTGCCACTCAAGGAATTATCCTCCAGCGGGCTTGGGGGCCGGATAATTCTTCCCCGAAATTCCGACGCTTTTTTCCATTTTTTTTCTGTCTTTTTAATTTTTTTAGTCGGTCTTGAACTTCCCTTTCGGCCTCCTTTTTCAAACTTTCGTCCGTTGAATTATTCGCCCTGGTGTAAAGGCCTCTTATTTGCTTTTTTCACTTGATCAGTTTGTCGTACATCACGACTTCCCTCTCGTTCTTTCCTGTGCTCTCAATACTTCTGGCCTCCTTAGCCGGAAGATTTTATTAGGCAGCTAGAATAGTTTTTTGCACTCTGAAAAAGATACCCGCTAGCTGACAGTGCATGTTTATAAACTGAAAGTAACATTACACCAATTTCGTGATATGATCGAGCTCGGAAAACCATGAGCCAGGTTACGTGTATTTTTCAACTTCTACAACTTGCGTTCTAGTTTTGATATCTTTTGGCCGAACTGAGTTATGTGATCGCCGCACAGGGAGCCCGGATAAACTGTTTGCTTGCACATTAGCATTTTTATAGCAAATGTATAGGATTTACTGAACGGCTCGCAGAATTGCGTGTAATAGCGTAAAATATGAACAAATTACATGCTAAATAAACGTAAGCTTATCTTACCAGTTTTGTGGTGTGGTTCTTTTGGCTCGAAATTGCGAATTTGAGTGGTTTGAAGGATTTCGCGTTCGCTGCTTTCTACATATATAATTATAACGAAAGGGTGGAAACTCCAACAGCTCCAAATTCGAACAGCTCCAGCGCCGAGGCGATTTTCGACCAGAAAATCCCATCGCACAGCTTTCAAACTGAGCAACATGTAAGAGGAAGGTTTGAGGAATCTTCTCGTATTGTTCGATCGAAAATTCATCCAAACGGCCCAGAGCTAGCCTTCGAACAAAAACGGGTAACCGATTGGACACAATTAAACAATGGTCGTTCAAGATTTCGTCCCGTGGATAGGTGGGCAAAATCAATACTCACTAGCATGGGTAGTGTAAGGGTCCTTGGGTTGTGTCGGACCATTGACATCACTACCCATGCTAGTGAGTATTGATTTTGCCTTTGCCCACCTATCCACGGGACGAAATCTTGAACGACCATTGTTTAATTGTGTCCAATCGGAAAGAGGCTAGGGAATAGCAAATTCCCTTCGGCACAACTTTTTGTCGCTACGCATTCGGACGGCTTAAAATTTTTGGTTACCCGTTTTTGTTCGAAGGCTAGCTCTGGGCCGTTTGGATGAATTTTCGATCGAACAAGACGAGAAGATTCCTCAAACCTTCCTCTTAAATGTTGCTCAGTTTGAAAGCTGTGCGATGGGATTTTCTGGTCGAAAATCGCCTCGGCGCTGGAGCTGTTCGAATTTGGAGCTGTTGGAGTTTCCACCCTTTCGTTATAATTATATATGTAGAAAGCAGCAAACGCGAAATCCTTCAAACCGCTCAAATTCGCAATTTCGAGCCAAAAGAACCACACCACAAAACTGGTAAGATAAACTTATGTTTACTTAGCATGTAATTTGTTCATATTTTACGTTATTACACGCAATTCTGCGAGCCGTTCAGTAAATCCTATACATTTGCTATAAAAATGCTAATATACACAAAAATGCTAATGTGCAAGCAAACAGTTTGTCCGGGCTCCCTGTGATCGCCGTGGCTGTTGTCTGCTAAAGTTTTCTCCGTTTTTGACCGTCACAGTGTTTACACCAGCTTTGCTTACGTACATCAGTGCAACTTATTTTGCGAGTCTCCGACTGAAAATATTGATCGCGCGACATCGCACTGGAGCTTTCAGGCCATCATCTGCATTCTTTCGCTTCAGTATAAATGTTTCACTTGCAATGGCACAGCTACTGATTCAATCATTTACTCCGCCACATGTCTGTTTCTCGTCTCTGCGGAGATCCATTCACAGGCAAGAGTAACTTTAGTTTTTTAATCCGCTATGTTCTCCGCCGCACGGTTTGCAGATATCTTTGCATTCTTCTTATCGTTGGATTTGTCGCAGCCGGCTTGCTAAACATGTCTGACCGTCTGAAGTGAATCCATCCGGCGAAAATCAAACTTCAAATTTCTACCATGTAGAATTCTTCTGACCGTCTGCGCGCTAGCCGTAGGCGTTGTGCATTCAACTCGCGTTGTACATTTTCAAATGTAGTCGCAAAGGCAGCACCTTCTCCTCAGTCATTTTGAAACCCTGTCTGTGGTCCGGTCTGCATGGGGCTCGAACTCAACCTCCCACACAGACGTCCGACGCTTAACCAATTGAGCTAACCAGGCGGCGGTGATGCCATCATGCAACCAGCGCTTCAACACAGACATGCTACAAGACCCATCAGAAATAGATCTCAATCTTAGGCTGATCTGTGTGACTAACCTGAATCAGATCCAATCAACAACATATGAAAGAAAGTGTCATCCATATACACAAAGAGCAGCCAGGCATGTTAAAAAAAGAAAATGCAGTAAGGAAGAAGTGGATAAAACCAGCAACGTTAAGAGCCATTGAGAGTAGACAAAATCTAAAGAAACTACTAGACACCAAGTGAAAGGTTGCTAGAACGCTAAAAGCTCCAGTCCTGAAAGGCTGACCAAACTGTTAAGAGAAAGGTAAGAGCTGATAAACGCGCATACATAGATGAACTTGCTAGCCAGGCAGAGAATGCAGCCAACAGAGGAGAGCAGGCCAAGGTTTACAAAATCACCAAGATGGTCTCAGTGCAAGTATGGGGCAGGAGCGAAGTCCCTAGCAAGGACACACAGGGTAGGCTGTTTACCAGTGAAAGTGTTAGACAGAGCACTTTAAAGATGTCCTCATCAGACGCCACCCACAGATGAGGTGGACATTCAAGAGGCCCAGACCAACCTTGGATTGAACTCAGATCCTCCAAACAAGCAGAAAATCATTGCAGCCATAAACGCCTTAAAAAGGTCCAGGCCAAGACAACCTAAATGCTGAGCTCTTCAAGGACGACCCCGACCTTTCAGCAAGGATTCTACAGCCACTGATTAATGCAGTGTGGGGGGAGGAGGAGGAATGCCAGACGTTTGGACTAAAGGCATTACCATAAAGATCCCAAGAAAGGCACACTTAATGACTGCAATGACTTGCGCGGCATTACCTCCTGTCCATACCATGCAAGCAAAATCCTGGCCAAGAGATTCAGCGAATTTCCAGCACAGTAGACCAGCAGCTCAGGGAAGAACAGGCTGGATTCCGCAAGGGCAGGGGGGCTGTGCAGACCAGCTATTTACACTACGTAACATCATTGATCATCATTGCGTAGTGCCCTGAGCAGCTGAGGCAGGCTGTACATAAACTTTGTGGATTTCCAATAGGCTTTCGACAGAGACAGCTTGTGGAGCATACTTCAAGTCTATGGTTTTCCCTACAAGATTAACCAGCTTATCGATCTAAAGCTTCTACAAAGAGCAGTGACATCAGTTTCGAGTTCAAGACAAGCGTTACGCAGGGCTGAGTGATGTCCTGCATTGTTATCTATCTTAGTCACTGATTGGGTGATGCGCCGTACCATGGAAGGCCAACCCAAGGACATCAGGTGGACCCTCTTCTCCACCGACGAACCTTAGGGGATCTGGATTTTGCAGATGACAGCACTACTATCTCACGCCCACAGCCACATGCAAGAAAAGACCAGCCATTTATTAAGCACATATGTACACCGGGTAGGACTAAACGTCAACCTTACCAAAAGAGAAGTCATGGCCCTAAATATCTCCAACTAATCCCCACCCAATCAAGGTGAACGGAAAAGACCTCCCTATGAAAAGTTCAAGTATCTGGGCAGCCTGATTGTCAGACAAAATGGCAGAGCAGGAATAGATATCCAGAGCCGGCTAAATAAAGCCAGGAACATCTTCAGGATGCTCAATAATGTGTGGCGGTCATCACAGTACAGTACACACACCAAGCTCAAGATAAACCATAGTTGTGTCCTATCTACCCTCTTGTATGGGTCAGAATGCTGGCGAATGGTAGAAAGTGATCTCGGAAGGCTGTCGACCTTCCACACCAAACGTCTGCGAAAAAAACTGGCCTCACACCACCAACAAGAATCTGCTTATGCGGTGCAAGGAGGCCATGGATACCATTATCATGCGAAGTCGCTGGGGGTTGATTGGCCACGCCATAAGAAAGGAAAATGAATCCATCACCAAGACAGCACTACACTGGATACCTGAAGGCAGACGCAAGCGTGGCAGGCCCAAGAATACGTGGCGACATACTGCTGAGACAGAAATGAGGGACTTAAATTAAACCACAGCTGGAACACAGTCAAAAGCTGGCCAAAGACAGACAGCGGTGGAAGACTTTTGTTGCTGCCCTTCATGCCAGTGGGCCCGCAGTAATGGGCAGTGAGTGCGAGTGAGTAATACACAGCCACTATTTTTGATAACAACCCAGTGGATTTCAGAGGTGGCCGAACGGTACACGCCGCGGCGCCGTAGGTACAACTCAATCATCTTAGAATCGCGGGTTAGAATCCTCACTTTTTAAGGGTTATGCTCCAATGGTAACCTCTACCCGGGTGGAGATTGCAGTCTACGGCTCAAAACGTCCTTTCCAGCGTGCTTGGGGGTCGAGTAATTCTTCCCGAGGTATCCAATTTTTTTCTTGTTTTTCCGACCTTACTGCCTTTGGCCTTCGTTCGAATTTCGTCGTTTTTCTAATATCTTTTTTCTTTTTTTCTTCGCCCTTGTACAATACTTAACATTTAGATTTTTTTGTTATTGTCGTGTAGGACATTACAACTCTATTTTACCTCAAGTTTTTCTTTTATTCCCATTCTTGCCAAAAGGTTAAATTAGGCAGCTGGAATAGTTTTCAGACTCCAAAAATTGAAACTCCACAGACGGGGATAAAGTTTTAGCCTTAGTACAATAAGGGACCTTCAGATCGGAGTACGACTTACGCGATTTAGTATCACCCAACTAGTGGACTAATGCAAATCCTTAGAGGACTATTAGTAATAGTCATCGAGTAGCGAAATTCGTGACGCTGTCTTTCGTTTTATTCCCAAATAAATCTTTCTTCAACTTGCATTTGCTAACTTTATTATTGCTTTTTATGTCCGACTAGTTGGGTGATACTAAAACAATTAGATCCTTCGCCCTCAAGGGCCACGGGTCAATAGCTATTGATTGACCCGTAGCCCTTGCGGGCTACGGGTCTAATTGTTAAAGAGTACGAGTATACGACTTTCGATCCAGTAACGTTCCCAGAGCCCTCACTCTTCCCTGTTGCTGGCAGTCAAAATGAGACTATCGGTACGAGATTGGTGTGAGACGTAATAATTAATCAAAAGCATAAACACTGGGTTTGAAAAGTCGCACTCGTACTCAATCTGATACAGTGGTAATCCAACCTAGCTGAAGGTCCCCAGTCCCTAACGTTAATGCCTGACTTTTCAAAACTCCTCAGGACACCACCATCAAGTGCCAAACTCTATCGAATAAAAAACTTAAAATCGACCCATACAAGGTACATGTACTATATGAAGTAATATATCAAACACGAGGGAGAGTGTTTCATCACATTTCCAAACACCGAGAAGAGAGTGAAAATACTACGCGTAGCGGAGTACTTTTGACGAACTTCGAGGCGTTTGGACATGTGATGAAACACTCTCACGAGTGTTTGATATATCTTCTCAATCGAAACTAAAACCACGGAGAAAACAGAGAAATAAAATCTTAAAAATCTATGCTAATTAAGATCAGATTTCAAACCACCGTCAACGGTTCTGATTTCCTTTGTGTTACCCAGATGAATTATTAATGAGTTTGAGAAGTATCTGTGAAGAATTTGAACTGTTACAAGACGAGCATCTCCGTCAGCATCTTATAAGGGACCTTCAGATCGGAGATTGAGCACGAGTACGACTTTTGAAACCCAGTGTTTATGCATTGGATTACCACATTTCAAACCAATCTTGTACCTATAGTCTTTTATTCAGCTGGTCAGCAACAGGGAAGAGTGAGGGCTCTGGGAACGTAATTGGATTGAAATTCAAAAGTCATACTCGTACTCCGATCTGAAGGTCCCTATTATCTCTTGCCACTTCCACACAGAATGTGACACAGAAGGTCATGTAGCAGCTCTCGTAAGGTCTCACATGAGTGGCTGAGAGAACAATAGAACAAACAACAAGGACAATGCCCCTCGCCCCCAAAACAATAGCAGCTGCTACACTAGAGGACCAGTAGAATTACAAGCTTACGAAAGCTGCTACACAACTGACACAGAATGTCCCCTTGGAGGGGAGAGTAAAACAGGTCTTTGTCATTCACTGACCTTGTGTGGGGCGAGACATAAAAAAACTGGCTTCCTGAGAATCGAGATAAAGTTATTTAATTCATTTGAACACATTCTAACATTACGGAGACCAACGAGGACTCGTAGATAAACAAGTGATTGATTACATAGAAATCTCTTTTGCAGTTATTAAAAGAAACGCTTCAAACTAATCCCGCATATACTGATGCAAACTTTATATTTCGAGGGCGCGAGTAATTTCGTAACACTACACTCAACACTAGATTAACCGTTACAACTCTAGGTTTAAAAGAAGAATGGGCGTTTGCCAAAGAAGATGGCTGCCGATATAATGGCTAGTGAATAAAAAGGAACACAAAACAGTTTTCATCAAGTATGTTCCTGACGTTGACCTCTGTTAATAATCCGTTCAGTTTCAGATTTAGCTAGAGCCAGCTGGGTCGCATTGAAGTAAGCGCACAATGGAGGGGTCACTTTTGGCACCTTCGATGAACTCGGCTAATGAAAGCTTTCCATCCAGATTTTTATCCATTTGCGAGAAAATCTTCTCTACTCGCTTTTCAGGGGTGCTCTCGTCTTCGGGCATTTTCATAACAGAGCCTACCATCTTGTAGATGGCTCGGACGATCTCCAGCATTTCATCTCTGGATATGTAGCCGTTGCCATCCAGGTCGTACATGCTGAACGCCCACTTGAGCTTCTGCTCGAGTTTTCCGCGCGACGTTACGGACAAAGCGCAGATGAATTCGCGGAAGTCGATCGTGCCGTCGCCGTTGCTATCGAACGTGCGGAAAACGTGCTCCGCGAACTTGGACGCGTCGCCATACGGGAAGAAATTGCCGTAAATTTTCTTGAACTCTTCTACAGTGAGGTTACCGGACGGGCAGTCCTTAAGGAAACCTTTGTACCATTCTTGTAGCTCTTGATCGTTAAATTCCGTCGTTTCTCTTAGGTCGGATAACTGTTCTGGCTTGAGCTTACTGTTTTGTTTTCCCATCTCTCAGTCAGCTAGCAGCACCTGCAAAACGAATCAAAAACAGCGTCTCTGTTAGCAATTGAATTTTCAATGTCAACTACTTGTTTCATAAACTTTTCTCGCGTTCCTACTGACTTTTGAAAACCACAAGCGTGCAGTTTTCGTTTAGAACAGCTTTACACAAATGTGCCCGACGAACAACAGAAAATTGCAATATTTTCTCCACAAATAACCCAAAGAAAGTAAAACCAGTGCCGTTCCAAAACTAAGCTGGTATTTTATAAATATTATTGTAATGCAAATACTGCATATAACGCGACAAATCTAGTTAACAGAAGCGAATTGAAACGGCGCAAATGTTTTCCTTTTTTATTTCCCTTTGTTCAGTGAATCGCGCGACCTCTTTGCAATAAAAAGTAAATCAAATTGCGCACTGGTGAATGAGCAGAATCAGGTCAAACCATCCAGTGTCTGTAGGCATAGACAAATGAAATACGCGAAAGCTGTAAACAGCCGATCCAGACAGGTCTACCCTAGCGGGTGAAACTGAAAGCGAACAGCAGTTGTTTGTGCTAGGCAAGCAGCACTAAACTGGTTTATTTACATTAAAACAATGAGCTCCACGCGATACCCTGTGCAAACATAGCTCGATTATTCACACAATGATCGATAGCTTGTCGTGATTACCTCAGTTACGCTATAGCCAAGCTTCAGGGCAAAAAAAAACAGACAAATTCACGATATTTATATGCATACAGTAGTGTCTCGAAGCTAATTTTCACTGCAGCAGAGGAAAAGTCGGCATGTTTACAATACAGTTGCATTTAGAGAGATAGATTTATTGGTGCAAGAAAACTATATACAATTGAATTCCCGTTAAAGGAATTACAGTTAAACGCTTTGCTTCTTGACTCATCTAAGCTCAAACGCCCTTCTGATTATTGCTTGACACTTTAGATCTATATTGTTTAGAAAGCTTATGACATAGTATTCTTGAAAGTAAAATAGAAATACAGATCTAAGTTTTCATGCACTGAATTACTTATTTGGGGTTTGTACATACGGACACCTGCCGAGGGTTGTCCAATATACATGTTTGCGACTCGTATCGGACAGTGTGAGACGCTTAAAACGTATCCCTTGTCTGCACACGCTTATAGAACGAGTAATACATAGTATGTCTTGTATCTTGCCTGGGTTTGCTCGTGTTCCAATCGTGTGCTAGTTTTGTTTTGCGACTCCTGTCGGGCTGTGAAGTGACGAATTCGCGGCAGGTGCATTGGCGGGGGTGGGGGGGGGGGGGGGGGGGAGGAGGGCTGTGAGGGGGTTACAGCAGCTACAAAGGAGACTACACTCACGACCCCATCGACAGCGGTTGGGTGAAAAATTTTTCACATACATCCACGGGAAGTGGACACCTGGTGATGAATTATACCACGTCATAACATAACTATTTTTGGTTCAGCGCTTATTAGCCTAACTTTGCAAACTCCCCTCCCCCTTCCCCGAAAAACAACCCAGCTCTCCCCAAATGAAGTTGTGACGATAACAGTATGTACCGTAAATGATCTAATAAACTCCCGGGCAGCTATTAAATTTTAGGGGGGTTATGAGACACGGGGCGTTTATTAGAGGGGAGCATCTAATACAAACTTTGCACCCCAAGGGGAGTGTTTATTACATATGGGGCTTATATTTAAGAGTGGGCGCTTCTTAGATCATATACGGTATGCTGTGACTATATACATCTTAATGTTCTCTCTCAAATGCACCACATGGCATCTTAGAACCTATCTATACTATAAAGCTCATCAACAGCCTGCGTTGCAGACGAGGTTTAGTTCGTCTGCAACGCAGGCTACTCATCAAAAGCTCCAGAAGTTCGGCCTCTACAAAAAAAAAACTTTGATACATGTTTTTAGCAGTGTCTGTCGTTTAAATTGTAGTGTTGTTCAATCTCGAGTGTAGAAGCAGACGATAATACAAACGTGTATTTCGTTTGTAAGCCACGTTGGAAGTTGAAAAAAAAAATTCCATCTCTTGATATTGAACAACATTCACAAAAAGAATAAATTACTGAATAGAAGCACTGCAAAATGTTTTATCAGCCTTTACCATTGGTCACACATTTTGGCTTAATCCAGTCTTTACAGGTAGAGCAACATCAAATGCTTTCACGTTCACAGTTCGAGATTGAAAAACAAAAATGCTAATGACAGCTAAATTTGACGCGCTCACACCAGCTGAAGACTCTGGCTCAGGCTAACACTCTCGGTATCTCGCGGTGTCATAACATTTTAACGGTGGAAAAGAAAACGGTGCACGCAGCTACACAATTGTCTCGCGCGACTGGCGAAGAGGGGAGAATGGGAAGGAGCAAGCCTCCACCCAATTCTCACGGGAGGTTGCTACTGTTAGTCACGTGTGAGCACGATTTCTTGAACTATTCGAGACGTGTTCTAACGGGTTGGTTAACAGACTCTGATGACTAGTAAGCCGACGTAAACAAGTTTCCAACGCAGAGAAGTGTTAAGTAACTTGTGACATTTTATTCAACATTTAATACTATCTGAGACAACTGTCCACTTCGTTTAAGAGAAACGATGAAATATTTCCACGCATATTTTCTTTATACATACACGTTCTCTACAAGAGCGTACAGTTCATATATACGGCACAACAACAAATTCTCTTGTACGCCGTCTCGGAACACTCAGTTTTATCTCTACAGGAAAAAGGCGTTTATCTACAGTTCAAACGACGGAACAAGTCCCGATGTTCGACAAATCTTCGTCAAAGTCCCGATCGTTGCCGAAGGACATCCGATTGATATTATCCAAACAGAAAACTGCACGAACATTCCAAACTTTTTGACGTAAGAAAGAACAGATGATTGCTCAGCAACCTCCGGACGGACACTTGTTCCTTCACTGAACTGAAGGGAATTGTTACGTGACATTTAGAAGCGTTGCGTGACGACCCAAATACGGTAACAGCTGCAAAGGAGAATAGCCATTCGCAAAATGCATGCAAAATACTTTAGCCCCAAACTTGCGCTCTTACTCTCTTAATTGCAATGGCCAAACAAACAGGCCTCAGAGCCAGGGAAAATCGCTATATTGATATATGCATTTTAATAACAAAGTCAAAAGGCAGTCTCTTTGCTTTCAAATCGAGAGGTTCGACCAATAGATTAGAAAAGAAAGGCCCACTGTCGAAGAACTCGTCACTTTCTGCCATCTAATCTACCAGAAATCAATCAACGGCATAAATAAATAAATATTACTCTCGCGAGCTCCGTTTAATTGATTGAATCTTTGCAGTCTAAATCACTTATAATTCGAAGTTTAAAGGAAAGAATGGATTCTCTCTGTGCTGCTGTCTAGACAGACAACAATATCATTAAACAAAGTCGGCTACCTGACACAAATACACGTGGTAACTAAGTCGTGTAACGATGATAAAACAATTGCTCCCGACTAGAGACTAAAAGCGATATTTTAAAAGCCCTGTCAAAAAAACCAGCTTTTGACCGCCTGCGTCAAAAGGTCAGCTACTTTCAGCCAACTTGACATGCTCGATAAAAGTGTCTGTCCCAGGCTCTGTTCAGCTCTTTCCCTGTTGGCTGGCTTGTCAAGAAAGAAAAGTGTTACGAGACTAAATACTTTAACAGAGAATCGCATAGCTCAAAGAATTCTCGCGCTCTGATTGGCTAGAGATGCGGGGGTATTCAGCGCGGTATTGCGACTTGAAAGTGAGGCTGCGCTAAAATTCGCAGGCATTCACCACATTTTCATCTTTAAAAGGTTATGCGATTCAAGGAAAATCAATTACCTGACTCGTGAATTCCACGTTAAATTTCACTTGAAAAACCGATATCGCACTCATCGCGATATCGGTTTTTCGCGTGAAATTTAACGTGGAATTCCCTCGTCAGGTAATGGATTTTCCTATACAATAGTATAAGTTTAGCCAAGGCGCATGTAGCCCAAAAAACATATCCTTCTAAAGAAAGGGGGAAATAAAAGAGAGCACTAAAACAATTAACTAAGTTCCTAGTCCGCGGTGGTCGGTCCAGCGGGGTCACACTGAAGTAAGCGCACGATCGAGGGGTCACTTTTGGCACCTTCAATGAACTCGGCTAACGAAAGCTTCCCATCCACATTTTTATCCATTTGCCTAAAAATCTTGTCAGTCCGTTTCTCCGGCGTGCTCTCGTCTTCGGGCATTTTCATAACAGAACCCACCATCTTGTAGATGGCTCGGACGATCTCCAGCATCTCGGTTCTCGAGATGTAGCCGTTGCCATCCAGGTCGTACATGCTGAACGCCCACTTGAGCTTCTGCTCGAGTTTTCCGCGCGAGGTTACGGACAAAGCGCAGATGAATTCGCGGAAGTCGATCGTGCCGTCGCCGTTGCTATCGAAAGTGCGGAAAACGTGCTCCGCGAACTTGGACGCGTCGCCATACGGGAAGAAATTGCCGTAGATTTTCTTGAATTCCTCGACGGTCAGATGACCGCTAGGGCAGTCTTTAAGGAAGCCCTTGTACCACTCTTGCAGCTCATTCTCCGAAAACTGCGTCTGGCTTTTCAGATCTTCAAGTACCTCAGGTTTCAGTTTGCTGTTTTGTTTACCCATCGTTCAATCGCACAACCTGAAAGAGGGCGTGCAACTCAGTTTAGTCTTTGTCAAACAGTACACGTGAGTACCATGCATGCATGCATGCAAGTGGCGACCATGCGTTGCGAGTGTGTAAATGCACGTGGACACGAGCGAGTTGAGGCGGACACCATGCGTTGAGATGATTGATGGACGTCAGCGGTGAGTTGGGTTAGTGTGAGATGTGAAGATTGCAGCAAGATCTTATGGTGAAGCGTAGGTTGAGTTAAGAGGAAAGACGATTGTTATCCGTGACCCAGCAGTGAAATCCGACCGTGTTAGTTTAAGCGTCGACATCATTAACCGTTAGCATAAAAACTCCCTGTTTAACATTCTTCCTTGAATGAGAAAAAACCTTGGAACCGAGCAGCCTCGCACAGTACTTACAGTTAAAACTAATGCCAACCCTATGTGTGACCACAGTGCTCAGTATTTTGTTTTACGGTACATGTACTGAGGCGATTCTATAAATCTGTGGACGATACCCAAGACCATGAACAATTAGAAAAAAGCTCTTGATTTTTTGTATTTCCATTTCAACATTTACTCACATTTAATTACTGCACTGCAAGTGATCTTCACTGTCTGGCACTTTAATTTATTTCTTTTTTTTTTTACAGTGTCAAGCTGTTATTACATACGGAATTAGTTTATTTATTAATCAATTAAATTAGTTCGATGAAGAATAATCCGAGGAACAACTTTCTTGCTCCCCATGTACGTGTTTTAAAATTAACACTAAAACCCTGCCAAAAATTAGGTGAATCACTGCTGGGGGTTATAGGATTAAAAGTGGTGAGATTTGGGTTACATTTTTGTGAAGTTTGCAGCTCAAATAAGTAAGAGATTATGCAAAGTGACTGACAGACAAAATCTATACAGTCGCAAACAGGCTTGATCACCAGTCCCTGGTTGGGAAATGAGGCTGTGCTCCTCCCCCCCCCCCCCCCACCCCCTAACCCCCCCCCCCCCTTCCCCTAAAAAATGGCTTGGGGGACGAACACAGACTAATCATCATCATCATCTTTATACAGGAGGCTCCACTCACTAAATGTGGTTTTCAGGGAGGTCCTGAGATAAAAACAATGGCATAAAAAAAAATTAAAAATCAAAATTATTACAGCGTTGCGATTGAAATTGAGCCCAGGCTAGCGAGTGATAAATATGAACAAGATGAACATAATGCAATCAAATCAACAACAAATTTAAAGTATTACATGTTTGTATCGTGCAGAAGCACAAATTAAATACTCTGATCATTACTCTTACCAATACAAAATCGATACATGTACATGGAGATTTCAAGAATAAAAATTAAGCATGTAGCCTGTGCTAAACGACACACAACACTCCGGTTGTAAGATTTGATGACAATTATGCCACTGCATGGCGGCCATGTAGCTAGCTTGATCTGTTGGGTTTAAAAGAGTATTCGGATGTGCACTCAAACTTTGGCCTATTGCCTCAAAACGATCTCAAACACCCTTGGACCCTCTTGGCCAACCAAAGCTCTACATTGCCTTCCTAGTGCTACAATCCTCCCTCCACTCAGGCAATATGGTGCCAAGACACCAATCATGCGTGCAAATAAGTAGTTAACCCAAGACACAAAATTACATTTTGCATCTGCAAGTAACACTCAAAAAAAGCACATAACTTTTATTGTGCAACATGTCTGTAACATACTAGTGAACTTTATAGTCTATTATAGGTTCATGTGTATTTATTGCTTTGAATCACATTTACATACAACAGTAAATTCAGGGCACATCATAGAACATGTTTCATGCAACGCTTTAAGTACATGATTAAGCCTGCATTGAAGTCATGTGGCTCATCAGGCCGGAGCTTATCCCAGTTTCCGTTGCATTAAGCAACTAGGAGTATTTCTACTCCTCCCTAGAAGGGATGTTAGTCCACCACAGGGTAACCCCCAGGATTTCATTTGCCAACACCCATTTCTACACCTGAGCAGGGTTGTTCTTAGCACGAATAAGCTGATCCAGAAGTAGCAGCGTGAATCTTGATTTCAGTTTTTAAAAGTTTCTGTGAGGTTTTCTGTTAATATTTTCTGTCTTCCAGTGTTGACATTAACTAATCTCAAACTGCACAACACATAAGCAATATAAACACTAGAGAAATTGAACCGTCGATCAACTTTCAATGCTGGGTTAGTGTTGCTGGCTTTCGAACAATCCAGTCCAGAATGGAGAGGCACTATAAAAGTTAAGTGTCTTGCCCAAGAACACAACACAGTGACAGTGAAGTATGCCTGGAACTGCTCAAGACAAAGATATTAGGTGAACTGTTAAAAGGTAGAGAAAACTGTAATAAGTTTTAAGCCAGTTTTCCAAAACACAAGGGCAGAATTTGAAAAAGGCTGACCAGCTTTTCCCAATTTAAGTTCAAAACCTCCCGCATTCATAATTCATGATTACACCCCGTTAAATAGCTCTAGTGCACCAGTAAAGTACTTTTAACATCTACATCTACATTATGGGGGTCTTGCAAAGGGAGGCATGCTCCCATCACTGCAAGACATTTAATAACAAAACTATACAACTACTTTTAGGCTTCCACTGCTATCTTTCAGCTCTTGACAGTGCCCCTTCAAGGATATTACAAGCATGTTTCTGTAAGATATGTGACAGTGACGTCATATTATAACATCCACTTTTCAGATAACAAACTTCAATGTCAATAGACTAAATTCCAAGAAGACATGGAAGAGTCACTTTCTACGTAACTAAATGACTCTTCTGATGACTCTTCATGATGGGAGGTTTTTGTAAAGTTACATGTAAGCTATACTACCTGTAATTTAACAAAATCATTGAGCACTTGTGAATGAATTATTTTAGCTGCATTTACAAACAGGTCAAATCATTTAACAATTCAGGAATTTTAACAGACATATTATATGTATGTGCAGCAGATTTGATTACTTTTAAAGTTAAAAAGATAAAACCAAAGCTATTCAAGATAAAATTAATAATTATTGTCTTTGTACATGTGGTATAAAATCAACAAATCTCCCCTCAAAAAATAAAACTAAAATATCAATTTATTAATTAGATGTCAATTTTCAAGTTCTTTTTGGCACTGCAAAAATTTAACCCCATTCACACCAAAGCTAAAACACCTTTAAAGTCTGTTTAGCTAAACCTGGTTTAAATCGTTTTCTTCATAGAAGTTGCTAACTGATTTTTGTCGACTTCAAATTTGGCACAATGAAAACACAAGTGAGAGCTTACTGGAACCCTATGTAAAATTGAGTCTTTTGGTTTTCTGTAGCTGATTTTCATTTAATTTGTTAAACCTGGTTTAACTAAACATGTTTTGTTGGTATGAATGGGGTAAATCTTGTTATTACTAATTTGATTACTAGTTAACAATTCAAATAAATCACAACAGAAATAAAAAATAACACAGAAACAATAGGAAAACACTTGAAAAACAAGCAATGAAAAAACTTCAAAACTGAAGGAAAGAAATAAGCCAGCATGATCTGCATCTTCATTGCTCCTGAGAAAAAAACAAACCTGGAAAAGTCAAGCTTTGTACAGTGTTGCTAATGTAATTTATCCTACACTTTGTTCAAGTAGCGGAACCTGTTGCGTCACACTGTAGAAGACGGACAATGGAGGGATCACCCTTCGCCCCTTGAATAAACTCTTCAAGAGAGAGCTTTCCATCTTCATTTGTATCCATTTGATTAAAAATCTTGTTAGTACGTTTCTCGGGTGTGCTTTCATCATCTGGCATTTTCATAACAGAGCCTACCATCTTGTAAATTGCTTCGACTATCTCCAACATCTCCTCCTTAGAGATGTAACCATTGCCATCCTTATCGTACATGCTGAATGCCCATTTTAACTTGTCATCCAGATTTCCCCGCGACGTCACTGATAGTGCACACATGAATTCACGGAAATCAATTGTGCCATCACCATTTTTGTCAAATGTACGGAAGACATGCTCAGCGAATTTGGATGCATCTCCATATGGGAAGAAATTGCCATAGATCTTCTTGAACTCATCAACAGAAAGGTGCCCAGACGGGCAGTCCTTGCAAAAACCTTTGTACCATTCCTTGAGTTCAAGTTCAGTGAACTCAGTGTTTTCCCTTAAGTCAGCTAACTCTCCAGGTTTGAGCTTACTGCTTTGTTTGCCCATTATATGCTCTAAAGGTACAAAACAACAATGTATTAGCCTTTGTTAAATATACATGTATTTAAAAAACGGAAATCTTCACAAGCCTCAACATGTTAACTCTCTTTACTAACTTCTGTAGTTCTCTTAAAGCAAGTTCTGAGAATTTGGTTGTATATCAAGACAATCCTGCGAAATCCCGTGGAATATCACCTTATACTTAGCCAAAGAGGCCCTAGAGCTGTGTTGGCTAAAATCAGATGATATTCCGCAAGATCAAGCAGGACAAAATTGTTTTATTATTCAACAAATTATCACCAAAACGGATTTTGCAGCACCAAAAAGTTTGGTTGTGCAGCGCTTTGCAACATTTCAGACAAATTTTGGCAACCTACGTATGTCGCAGGATATCTGTTATGTATGGATGACGGGTAACAATGACTTTCTGACCATAAATGGGCATCACACAAATTTGTTGAATACTTTTCTTTATTCTCTTCCTTTTTCTGATTGACAGCGTTGATATTGTTAGGAGAAATTTACAGTTGATCACATCGGACTACAAACGTCTGAGAGTGATTTCACTTCAAATCACACCAGATAATTTGTACATCCAAGAGTGGCCAATTCTCAAACAAACACAACAGAAATTTAAAAGCTTTTTATTTAAATACACACATTTTAAAAATTTTATGAAATGGTTCATGGTATAATGCCGATGCAACCTTTTCTGTTAAATAATATTATAAGTTAAATGATTCAGAGTATTATTCAGCGTATTTAGTTTTAAAATTGTAGTTTTGACATCTGGGCAGGGTTTTTATACAATCATTATTTCAAGGTCTTGTTTGTTTCAACATTAAAATAATAGACTTAATATTGCTCCGCTATTTTCATTTTCAAATTCAAGTTAAAGTCATGCACTAGCAAAATAATAATTTACATCATGTTTCACAAAAAGCTGAAGACATTATCTTCCTTGAAGTTGGGTTGTTATTAAATTACGAAATTTGTTGCTTACGGATCATAGCTTCCTCACAAAAACTAAGCAATAATAATTATTATCACAGCCAGTGAACTGAATGTTATAAGCAACATAAGATATAACTGATTATAATCATTACAATGTTTGAGAACAACTGCAACAAATATGAAATCAAGCCATCCTTTACTGAATATGAAACAAACTGAAACCAAATTTCTCGATAATCCTTGAAAATATTGAAAATATATTTAGGCCATATTGAAATGGTTTATCACATTATTGTGTTTGAGTTTTTAGGAAAGACCAGTTGACAAACTAACCTAAACTAAGTGTATCTCAACTGAAGGAAGTTAACCCAGCAGTCTCATCTAATTCGGTGTGATTTTGAAAAGCTTCAACTCAAAAGTAACGGTTTGATCTCGCAGAAGAGTACTTGACAATTGACAGGAACTGAGCAAGAATAACAGACAAACATTTTTTTACTTTTATTGACAAACTTAGAACTATAATTTGGCTCAAACTTAAGCAAAATTTTAGCAATGATTCTCTTTAGGAAAATGTTTTCTACACTGTACATTAAGTTACATTAAAGATTTAATATGAAACATATCACATAATATTTATATTTTATGAAAACATAAAATTGTACAAGCTTTATCTCATACAGGATGCGTTCAGAAGACAATTTACAAACAAATTATATGGAAAAGTAATATTATCCATGAAAAACTTAAAATTATGTTCAGTTGTCCTTTAAGTTAAGACAAAGCACAAATGTAGTTTTGCCAAATACATGAAGTGGAAAGCATGCCGTTTACACTGTAAAAAAGCAATCTAATTATATTTGTACTTATTAAAGTAGAGGATAAAGAAAGTGGTCATTTAACAAGGAAATTGTAGCTTATTCAAATGAATAGAACATTAATCAAAGTAGTGCAAGATACCAACTTCATCAACAGTTTTAATCATCTCAAAGGATAATTTTTTCTTTGCAATTATTTTCTCCTCAATCAATATTGAAAATCAATTATATTTTACTAATAATATTTCTCTGTGGGGTAGTTTAGAAAACTGGTTTGCCACAATAATATTTTTCAAATTAATACAGGTTTAAAAGATGGGAGTTTTTATTATGAGAAAAATAAAAAGGATTGCCGACTACAAACTCAACACATACAATGGTTTAAAAATGCAAAAAAATGCAAATGTTCGATAACATGAAAATTGCATAAGAAGTCATACCATAATGTCCAGAAGAAACTGAAAAATTTCATTTATTAAAAATGTTGTGATATTGTATGATAAAGTGCATAGATAGTGTCGACATAATCCGTAATCAAGTCCTTGGCTAAAAGTACAAAATAGCTATTTGTTTTGTCTCGACAACATGAGCAATATCACAACAAGGTAAAAATCCAGGAAGATACAATGTAAAACATCCGCTCTGCATGTATTTGCACCAAGCACTCCTACGATTGTGTGAAACCTTTTGCATTTTTCTTTGAGTTTCCTGTTAATTTTTTTTTGGTCCCAGACCTTGCAATAATTACAATCAGGCTCTCATGCTTTTGAAAAATTGTGATAACCTTTATTGAGGAAGCACACTTTGACATAGCGTAATTTACAGAATAGTCACCCTAAAATATAACCAAAAAACTTATTCCTCTCATCTACCAAAAATCATCTGATTTCATTTTAAACCCGGAGGACTAACATTACAGTGGCCCTTACTGAAAATGAAAGTTGAAACTGCTGTTCTCGGCATTTCAATTAGTATTAATAGGAAAATGGTCTGTTTGAGAAGCAATTAGTACAAAGTGAGCAGATCAGATTTTTCAGTAATTTTCTCAAGTGGTACAGCAGAGCCACTTACAACCAACAAAATAAAAACATTATGAGCATCCCTTTGCCAAACAGTAAGACATAGTTAATTTTTTTTATCTTCTCCTGATATCCGAAGTGGCTCATTGTGGCATTTTAGCCTTAAGAATGGCATCAGTGGCTTCTGTGTTGTAAATGTAATCATGATTGCAGAATTTTTGCTTTTATCATACAGTAACGTTGAGGATTTCATTAACCCATCGAAATACATATAACTTCTCGGTTACTTAACAATTAAGGAATCAAATATACATTTTATGTTTTTATACAGTTATAGAAACATGACATTTTGTATGCGCTTTCCAATGTAAAAAAAATGTAAATGTTGTCTATAGTGGTCATGCACTTAGCTTCGAGATAGCTAGTTTACAGGCAACAAGGTATTAACGAGGCAGTTATTATTAACGATGTAATTATTCTAACACCTAGCAAAAAATGCTTTGAATGCATGGAAACATGATAAAATATTATTCCTTGACTACCAACCACTCACTTTAAACACTATTTTAAAAATTATGGCAAGTTTATCTATCACAGAAGGTTATCCAATGTTATTTTTGAGGAGATTATTCAATGTTATTTTTGAGTAAATTATACCCTTCTTTGACTTAATTTTAGAACCAACTTTCTTCACAATCCAGTTTCAAATCAGCAAGTCAAATAGAAAAAAAATAATACACGGGTTATTTAAAATTTTGTTAAGATTATGGTTGATGTAAGGTGAAGTAAGTTTGCTTATTCGGTGTAATTCATGAAAACTAAGAAGCTTTCAAAAGCACATGCAATATTCCATGAAACTTAATTATGAAAATAAAATGTGCTAACAGTAACTAACTTGCACTGTAAGCAAACAAAATAAAATAAATTAAAAAAAAATGATTGTGCAGTACATACCGTGAGCTGTTGTGTCATGTTGAGTGTGACAACGCAGTTAGTGTTCCACGTGAAATACTGCCAAATAAAATCCCTGTACTAGCCTCCATACGTGAAGATGTGGTATTCTTCGAGGGTAGACGTGAACATTATGCAGATGAGTGCTCTGTCAGGTGCATGTGCGTTCCTGTAACCACGCTCGAAAAAAGTCTTCAGCAAAAATGACTGTGCAAGATTACAGCGATGGACAACTATTTGTTGGTGACGTAGCGAATGCTCAATCGCACCATCTTGATTGTGTTCTCGTGATGTCAAAGTCATTTACAGTTGTAGTAGTGTACAAATAAACAGTGAAAGTATGTAAAGAAAACAACACAAACAAACAAAAACAGAAATAAAGTGCAAATCTAGCACTATTACTGTTTTGGCAAACAGGTTCGACAACTTAAAAGACATATACTCATCTGGCAAAAATTATAATCAGAAAATACAGTTGTTAAGTCTCAGGTGCACTCACAGACTAACAGCACGATTCTGCTGATTCAAGAAGTTTGCCTTGGATTTTGCTCTCTTGAAATTCTGCAAATAATTGCGGTAATTTGAAATTCCAGTAACTGCTTTGTTGATTAAGTCGGAGGACTTAATTTAATAATTAAGGGATGATTGTAGGCATCAAAACAGTTTCAAGGAAATTTGGTATCAGCCTTCCTATAAAGAAGGTGAAATGTAAAATATTTCTAACTTACCGAATAATGTGTGGCACAACAGTCACTAAGAATTGAGAACTTTTACAGATAAGCTGAAGATTTCTTTCAGCAAATTAGACAAGACATTACTATTGCTGCCAGAAGCTCAAAACAAGAGCAATGAAATGTGTAAATCTACTTTGTCTATCTTATTTTCACTTCAGAATATTTGAATTATTAAGCACTGTATTTGGCATATAACACAAAAATTAAACTAACAAAAATCAATCATCTACATGTTATGACATAGTTTGTGCCTCATGTTTACATTTGGCTAATTAGACCCACTGGGAATTTTTGGCAAATGAGAAGACGAAAGAGGACAAGACAGACGCCTTCCAAAAACATACTTAGTAAAACTGAATAATCAGAAACAGTCTGGAATATGTGTTCTATGTTTTAAACTACTTTCGAGTTGCATGTACCTTTTGCTGTCAATTTAAATGACAACTTTTTAAAGCAGGCACTTGAAAATAATTTCTTATGATGCTTTTATTTTATGTATACAGAAAGATAAAAAGAATAACTGATTCTAAATTTTGTTTTCTGTGGGTGTCTTACTTTCAAGGGTAACACAATTACCATAATGATCAAAGAAATCCCTTTATCACTATAAACATAGCTAGACTAACACAGACTGCGAAAAATAGTGACCTGATCTGAAAGGATTATGAAACCATCGAAAGTAAATCATTTTTCTGAATGACCCTCTTAGAGAACATTCTATAAACGCATATTCTGCATCTTGTCCTTACGTAGTACTATGCATTTTGAAAAACAGAATCTATTTCACAAATATCTCAGTAAAAGCAGGTTCTTTTAATTTTGTAGTGCATATGACAATTTTAATAAATAATTACTTATTCTGAATATGTCAGATTGTTTTGCATTCCTTTCCTTGTTGTGGGAGAAGCAGCCAGTCTTGGCTAAATTTCAATTAAGTGCAATTTCACCTGACCTTGATTAAAAATTTGTGGTTCTCAGTCTAATTTGCTGACATTGATAAAATATTGACATGATCAACGCTTTCATCAAAGGGAGTCCTTCTCAAGTTGAGACAAAAATATTACACAGAAAACTGGGTTACTCCCTTGGGAAACTCAAGAGACATGTATTTAATGTGTAGCTAAGAGAAAGCACTTTCCCACAACATTCAAATCAGTGAAAGTTCCGGGAAGAAACATGGCCTTTTCTAATACGCCAGCTGATGATATAAATTGACTTCCACAAAGTAAACTGCACTTTGAGGCAAACAGAAAACGCACAAAGAAGGCCTCTGTAATGCTATTTATGATAATTTAAAGGTAGTTCTCAAACACTTAAGCCTGGCAATTTATTCATCTTTTCAAATCTGTGTTGACTTTCCAAAAAGTATTCCTTCATTATAGCACAGTAAATTGCCTGGAGTGCAAAATGGGGAAAATTAAAATGCTTAAAGCAGATACCAGTATACCTTTTATGCAAAATTTGCCCACACTTAAAACTCAAAAGACTGCAAATAAACTTTACTACCTGTCAAACTTATAAAAGTCTCAATGTCAACTTCCCTTTAATCCAAAATAAATTAAATCTTCATACAACGTTCAAACAGTCTTCATACGACGTTCAAACAGCCAAGGATGTGTTCATCAGTTAGTGAACCCTAACTAATTCGAACTTTTTTGCAAGAGAAAAGAAAACACTTGAGCACACACTAAAGGGAAACAAAATGTCACATCTGCATAATTATAATTCTAGTTTATTGCATCACACATTCTTCTTGTTAGATACATTAAAGATGATCTGTTTGAAGCAAAATATAAGAAAGATTTTTGAACCTAACGATAAAACGATTAGGATCTGCAAGAAACAGAACAATGCAAAGCCCAGTCACAAAACACTGGCATATATGCCCAACAACCATGACAACTTTGGAATAGGCACAGAACTCCTAAGTCCTTACAATAATATCCTTTTGTCAGAGGCTGCATTTCGAGATCAGCAGGAAATAGAAGCCAATAATTAGTTAAGAAGATCTACTGAACTTTTCTTTTCTGGAGTGTAATCAAGACGACAGTATCATATCAAATTGGGAGTCCACCGTGCAATTTCCACAACATACCATTTACAGGCGAAAGAAAATAAACCGTGAACATATAGTGATAAATTATTTATGGCGAACCTATTCTCCACGATTTGCAATACATTATGTGAGACATCACAGATATACACAACGTTATGAAAAAACTATCGATATGCTACGCATACCCATATCTATATGAGCTTAATGGAAAAACTCCCGCCAGAAGCAAAAACAAGAACAGCCGTTACTCGAGATCTGCATGCTCACTCGAACACAATCTGCAAAGTTGTACAGCTCCGAAGTTTAGCTTCTTGAAGCTTTGAACACCTTTATGCGACGCGTTATGGGCTAAACCACGTAATTTCGCTTTTCTGGCCTCTACAAAAGCAGTACACGATTCACACTCTTTCCCAGCCGAAACAGAGCTCTTTTCGATCAGAACTTTTAATAATTCATTGGATACGGTCTAAAAGATATGGTCACAAACAATACTCTGCAAAGGATGAAAAAAAGGAGCCCCGAATTGTTCTGAAACAACACAAAAGATATACCGGTATAAATACAATAAGAGTTTTTGACTTCTGTGAAACATCTAATTTTTTTTCCCAACCCGAGTGATAAATCGTACCCACGATCTAAAAAGCAGATTTTTTTCCGGAATGCAACTCTTCCACAAGTCAGCTGAATTTTAACGGGAAGTACAATTGATATGCATTAATACGTACTCTTTTGTTAGCCCAAACTTGCCCATTACGAGAGAAAACTTCTGTTTTGGGTATAATCAAGTTAAATTTGTCGAAAATTTGCTGGGAGAAAGACGAGCGTTCTGCATGTATAAAACATTAAACATGTCAACAACGGTAAGGAGCGCCTCGCGAACCTCTTTTGTCGTGCAATTCAAACAACTCACACTTTTGTTAGTCCTTTCTTGGAGATCGAAATT
Source organism: Meandrina meandrites (assembly GCA_963693305.1). NCBI lineage: Eukaryota > Metazoa > Cnidaria > Anthozoa > Scleractinia > Meandrinidae > Meandrina > Meandrina meandrites. The sequence goes on from OY855913.1 coordinate 22,871,276, forward strand.
TAATGCCCTTTGCTTGCAAGCAATTAAAACCTATACAGTTACCGAAACGACTTAACAAAAGCACTGTTTATAGCTGGAATAGCCGTCGCAGATACCAAAGGAACGAGAGTACGCGAGCACCGAAGCTGCCTGTCGTATCGTCTCATCTAAACCTAAACATTCAAAAGCGAGTTCAGAATTGACCATTCGCGGCGAAAATACCGCAATTGATCGTCTAAGAATCGTGCAATTTTGTTGTATTCACCACTGCCCGCTCGTTGAGCGCATCCAGGTCGGCTAGCAGAGAAATTGTATGTGCAGGTGGCTCAAGTTTTACCACAATTCACTCAGTTTATCAACAAACATTAGGCTTTGCGTGAAGAAAACGTGAACAAGATTGGCAAATCATTGCGAAACCGGATGTATTTCGAACACTTCCACCTCCACACAGTAGCACACAGGGCCCTTCTAAGTTTTTTCCTATTAGAAATATGGAGAAATTACTTACCAAACGAAAGTACCGTCTCCTCAACTGACTTCGCGTACCGAGTAAGGCACAACCAAGACCGTGACTCTATGACGTCACAGAGAATTTGACGCATGCGTGGTCCTCGCGCAATCAAATGAATGGATCACGCGAAAAGAAAACATGTGGGGAAATTCACTTTCTTTTGATGAAAAGAGGTTTCCGGAACGATCAAAAGCAAAACTAGTTGCTTATCTTAAAACAGATCGTTGCTACTTCTACACTTGGGCGGGTCGCATTCTTTTTTTTCCCCCAAAATCGTGCAACTGGCTAAAAATGGCATATCCCAATGTTAAGCTCATTCAAATCATCAAAATCACAATCAAAACGGCTTTAGATAATAGTTTCCATGGAAATTCCCCCAAAACGTACTTTCGAGAAAAGAGGCACTACTCCTGCAAGCTGTCTTCCAGTTACGACAGGAAATAATTAGTGGCAGAAATCGAAATGCCAACTTGACACTTTTAGGTCGTGAGTCTTTCTTTTGATGGAGAATCTTTTTGACCCCAGTCGAATCTGCAGTTCATTGCTTAAGACTTTTTGACGGGTAAATGAAAGAAGCAATTTATTTTTTAATTTTTAAGGCTTTTCAAGTGTATCTTTGATAAGAGTCCACCTGGTGGTATACGGCAGGAATAAATATGGAAGATATTCGCCACACGACGCCCAAAATAGAAGTGATACAAAACTTCTCATATTATGAGGTTTTTTTTTTCACTATTGTTCAACCGATTTCAACAAGCACGCTCAGGGGTTTTAAATACAAGGCCGCGAAATTCGTTTCATTTTTGACGATGTTAAATTTTTTAAAAGGGAAACTCTGTTAAAAGCAAGAGATTTGTATACCCGGAAATGTTCGGTTTGTAAAACAAATCTGCTTTGCTTGTCTCGATCGGTCCACAATTTTAAATGACAATTTGGAGGATTATGTGTTTCAGTGTCAACAAAACAAAATATTGTTAATATGCCCGGAGGTCTGCGAAATGCTGTAGGTTCTTGCGAAAACGACAAATTTTGTGATCAAATTGCCGCACGTTTTTCGTTTCAAAAATCGGCTGATCGGCGAATTAACTGACATTTTGTAAAAAAATTATACAGAGTAAGGAACCGAAGGATTTTATATCATCGGCTTAAAAAGCTGCGGGATATTAACGATTCTTTTTGCCCTCGGGTTCCGTTACTCCCACACTCCGGCCGACAGCAAAATTTACTGAGGTTAAACGCTTTGGCTACAAATTAAATAATGCATGCGTGAAGAGCGACGGAAATTGACTCGTTGGCCTAAAAGCCCAAATCGATCATTAAAGTGAGCCGAGAGATACATACAAGTGTTCAATGTGTTTTACATGGTCGGTGTTTGAGTCTATATTTATTCTGATTTGATTTCCATTTTTAAATGCAAATCCATATGTATAAGCACTTGAGCACCATCTATTACGTGTTAAATATCATTTACACAAATTTCTCGAAAGATTTTATCGAGCGGGTTGATCATATAATATTCAGAAGTTGATGTAAGTGCTAAATTAATACTCACACACGTCAAAATTGACTAGAACGCATGACGAACTAATGGCTTAATTGCGGACCTTTTCCCGGCCAGGTAACATGTACTTGTCTTCAAATGCAGAGTGAAGAACTTCGGAAATGATCAGTGTAAAAGGAGCTTTTATTTGAAAACAAATACATTTGGACAATTTAAGCATATCATTCCTCAACTTCTAAAGGAAGTACTTTTCCCACTAAAATTCAGCGTACACAGTTCAATTGATTGAGCTTGATTAAGCTCTTTGAATGAAACTTCGATGTTAACTGAAACAGCTTTCTGCTGAATCGCTGAATTCAGTGAATTGCGCTACATCCGCGTTGGACTTTAATTGCGCGCGTGACGTAAACAGCCCCAAAAGGAGTTATTTCATTGGACGATTTGCGCAAGTTGACGTCAGAAAGGAATTCTCCTTTTCAGTGCGTCCTCGCCCACAAACTTGTCTGCGGATGCAGATTTATCGCCATATTTATAAACAAGATGAAAAACAAGTGAATAAAAGAAACAGCTTTATTATTTACAAACCGTAAAAAATACACGAAGGCTGACCGTCCGGTTTGGATTGAACTGTTAGAATTTCCAATATATGAATAATTATCAAAATTTATTCATTTCCTGAAGGATTCAGGCCTTCCCTGACCAAATATTGAAAATTATTACAGTTCTATCACCGTACGGTCAGCCTTTCTGTTTTACAGTTGCTTGTATCTCTACATTTTGCTGATCAGATCCGCCAGGATCCGGTTCCTTTGTATTTTCCGTTGGCCCTTTCTAAAGTTTAAAATTTTCATTCATTATTTAGCGCGCGGATCCGGAGGAAGGCGTTGCCGAGCATGTTTGACTCCCAAGAGTTAATAAAATGCCCTCCCATGTTTAGGGGGCGTAGACGCTCGACCGAAAATCTGAATTAAATCCGTAAAGGAGGCCAAACTGGGCGTGACTCAGGTGTTACTTGACCCTTAATTAAAAGACGCAAAACCGTCAACACATCATACGTCTGCGATCTTTATTTCTTCGCGCCCTCTCCCATATCCGCAGAGGCCTCTTTTATTTTTTCTTACCTTTCCGCCCTTCCCGTCGTCCTCCGCGCTTCTCCTATTTTTTTGTCTTTTTCCCACTCCACTGAAGAAGACGTGTGCTCTTAGCAGTGTTAATCGGATTTGTCTGCGGGATAGGGGTCAGACGAAACAGCCCCCTGTCATTCCAGGTTGGCGGGAGCGGTTGGGCCGGTAAACCCTTAATATATGCATGCTACCAAAACGTCAACTAATTTCCTTACTCCACCAGTTCCGGAAAACTAAGGAATGGGCCCCTTTCAGTTGGTCGACGCGATGCGCAAGGAAGCCGTGACGACTAAGAAGTTTTAATTACAGGCAGTTATTACAGCAACTAACATTCGTTTTGAGTACTGCGTTCGCTTCGGCTAAATCAACGAGCTTATAACCCATTATTTTGCAGTACTAACACAACCTCGTTCCCAGGGCTTTTCCCGACCGCCCCCACGAGGAAGGGAAAAGCCCTGGGAACGAGGTTGGTACTAACATTATAAGCAGGTTTTACCCACAGTCTTAAAGTCCGATGTATCGTGCAGCATAATAAACAGCACCACATGAAAGTACCGCTCAATACCTTTCCCGTGAATAGCCAAATGAGCTTTAATTCACCTGTTCTGAAGTCAAAACCAAAGTTATTCTAGCAAAGCCACGACACAAAAAGTTTGGATAAACCAGACAACACTTTATTTTTTTTTATTGTCAATACAATTCTTTCCCATCTTTAACTAAAATCTATATTTATATTTCTAGTTTAAATTCTAAATTATCTGGTTACACAAACACATTACTACCGAAACACCGACTACTGCGTTTCCTTAGCTCTCCAATTGGCCCAAAAAAATCGTGCAACCATGGCTTTAACCAATTAGAGCAAGCGCGATGTTGTTCTTAACCAATCACGACTGAGGAAAAACAAAACCATTCAGCGTTTTCCCGCCCTTCGCACCGGTAACATTTTCTTAACGCGCTTGGCACCTATTGCATGTTTCCGCTTGGAATGTTTTGATTCGTTAATTGCATGCGTTGTTGGTTCAAAACAAAATTCTAATGAATTCGCTTAACATTCGTGATCATGAACAATGTACGAGGTATCACGCTATCTTGAGACATGAAATATTAAAGCCGTCCCCTCGATGCTTGCCGACCAGTTCTAGAAGCTTTTGTTTCTTTTGTGAGCTGTAAGATGATTCAAGTTCGTAAATCGTACACAAGTTGAAGAGCAGTCCTTCTTGAAGGTTTGTTTCAGGATCTTTCGAGATAATCCTCTCCAACAAAGCAAGCGCCTTAAAAGTAAACATAATAAGATAATGTGTTTATAAAAGCCTTCCTTTATCAATGATATTTGAGGGGAAACAAAGCACCTTTCGACTGCCTGTCGAAATTATTTTTATTTGCGCTGCGATTGGTTGAAAACGCTCGTGCGGCCTTGCCTAACCAATCAGGACAAACATGTCGGTTCTCGACCAATCAGGTGCAAACCCAAAACAAACTGTGAATTGGGTTCTCGAATTTTCCCGCGCTTCCGAGGTTTTACTGCGAGCTGATTGGTTCACTGCGGTATAAAGGCGCGTTGTGATTGGACAGCTGTGTATTTTGGCTCTGCTTTTACGAGCTATTTGAAAACCAGTGTAGAGAGGGATTTAATTCAAGGGGAAGAGCCAATCGATTCAACAGGGACAACTAGCAAATTAAAAGCGGCCTATTCATAACATTCTTTCACAATAGATAGCCAAAGAACTCAGTTACGAGTTGTCAAAAAACTTACCTCTTTCAGTTTTCCAAGGAAAAGTAAACAAACAGCCACGTTATTTACAGCCTGTGCAAAAACGTAACCAGAGAAAAATATGCAAGATAAGTAAGTATTGACTAAAATGCCTTCAATTTAATTCAATGCGGTTGCAAATTCGCATATTCTGGATTTGACTCCTTCCCGAGGGACAAAGAAAGCGCGCGTTTTTCCTGTACAACGAAAACTTATACTTTATTTTTTGGTTAAAATACCTAAAGTTGTAGGTTTGTAGCAACTATGCTACCAAGAGCAGCAAGGAGCGATAGTCTACTCGGCTGGCCTCGTTGGCTATTCTTTCATAGAAAAATCGGGCTCGTTGTCTGTAATTGTTACGGAGAATTTACAGAGTAAATTGAACAATAAATCACGGTGAATATGGGAGGCAGTGAGACGATTACGGCGGAATAAAAGTTGATGTTATTCGTACTGATCGAACTGCATTGAACAACATGAAAAAGCGCTCTGAGAGAGTGATACACAAGAGACAAGGTCTAGCTTCTAGCTGTCTGGGTTGTTTCACGCGTAATTGGCGCAAGCGCATTAAAAATTGGAGGTTGGACCTCGCCAGAGAGGTAAATCACCATTTTCTCAAAAACGAGTATGGTGACCTATCAATTTTTTTCTTCATATCAGACGAAAGTCGGGTTGAATAATTGTTTTATCATTCATTCAAAATATTTCCAGAGCTCTAAAAACACAAATTGCATTTAAATGGGTTCTCACTTCGGCGTAGAATTTTCGCAAAACAGTGGCCAATTTCTCTGCTGTTGCTGGATTTTGGGTGTTTCTCTCCTGAAGATAAGCTTTAAAAGTCAAGTGACTTCCCTTCGAAGCCTTTTTTGTGTATTTGCTATCTTTATCATCTAATAATTTGGAAAGTTTTTCGCCGCAATGTTCAAACCTAGCGACCATTTTTACGTTTTCTAGGTCTTCGGTATCAAAGCCATTGCTGCGTGACGTCAATCGTCCAATAACTTTTCTATTATTGGACAATTGATGTTTCTCTCTTCAACACCCTCCTCGATCTGCAAAATTCTTCATATCATACTCAGGCTCATTCAATAACTGCTAATTACTTGCGCAACTTAAAAATGAATTATGGTGCGAAGTACTTTTCCGAGTTCTCCGTAAAATGCACGCTGGAACTTACCACAGAATTATACGGATCCAGCTTTGTAGCAGCTACAAAATGCCTGTGAGCTTCATCAAACGACCCCGCAGACAAAGCCAACAGGCCCCTGTTGGTAAGAAAAGAAACGAGAAAACCCTCGTAAAATGTATCTTTCTTTCTTAGCAGTATCAGAGTAAAATTGAACATCTGAACAGATTTCAATATTGATATAACCAATAGACTTAATAAACAATAGCAAGTCAAAAAAAAAATTCGTCATGTTCCAAAAGGAAGTAGATTAAGCTTAGAGTTGCGAGTATCAAAGTCATCTT